>VOQK01029203.1:0-10353 GCA_015052645.1 Benitochromis conjunctus | reverse complement strand
TTTACACTGTACGATAAAGTATTTTCTTAAAATGCTGAAATTCATCCTGATTAATGTTTCTTTGTGGACGTGGACACATAGATGTGTTCAGTGAGTTTCATTAGATCGAACAATGCAGAGTTACTGCTGCAAAGTAAAGTTTGGCTTTTAACGTGTCTGGTATTTTGTAATTTACTTCAACCAGACAAACTGAGAAAAATTATTAAAGTTCATTTTAACAGGAGCCAAAGTGCAGCAACCAGAAGCAGAGTTGTGTCAAGGAGGCCATTTATGTGAAAAGGGAAAGACCATCTCTGAATCGAGGAGGGGGCCTAAGGGTACATCTGTCACCATCTTACAATGCTGTGATTGAAGCCATTCCCCAACTCTCTGTGAATGGTACTCATGGACATTGATCAATGATCAGTAGTTGTTGATCAACGGTCATGAGAATTTGCATATTAATGATCAAGGAACTGACCTCCCAGCCCATTGTTCCTTCACGTGTGCTAGTTTCAGTCATTATGCAAATGTCCTGTTTATAAACCTGCAGTCAGCTGAGACTGAAGAAATCACCTGGATGATGATGAAACGTTTCTCCCACTGAAAACGCCTAAATGAACACAATCAACCTTTTGGGACAGTAATGGAGACCTTTCCAGACTAACACGCATACCAAAACACCTGCGTGCACCTAATGTGCTGAATAATGTGATCACACTGGCAGGTGTTACAGTTAAAGACATTTTATATACATTTTAAATTTCATTTAGTCGTGTAAGCACAGAAGTTAGTTCTTATCCATTTTTATTTAACTTTTTCTTGTAATATGTACTCCTGGTTTTACTTGGTTTCTATTAACATAAAGAAGATACTGTCCGTCTCGAGATATACTCTTATCAAGAGCGACTACTTGGTATTCTCCACGGTCTGCTACTCGTCATGTGTGCGATGTGTGTGCGCGCGTGATCACCTGATCATCATCCTCCACCACCACAAGCGTCAGTTTGCTCTTCCTGAAATCCAGACGTGTGATCTTGGGCCTACGACAGTCACACAGGAAGGTAAGACAAAATAAAAAGTATGTCTACAACACATGAAAAATGAGTTTCAGTGAATTGGGTCCGAATGAAACGTACCAGAAGAAAAGCCCGATCTTAGTTTGTCCTTCAAACACCAGAACTCCAGTGGGTGTCAGGCCCAGGCTGTACTCATTACCATCTCTTGCCTGCAGGGCAGAGGTGATGAAAAGACAGGAAGACAGAAGAAAGAAGACACATCAAAGAGCTCACATTATGATCTTATCATATGCTAATGCTGCGATGCACATTCCTTTCTCTTCCTGTCTTTCATCAAGGGCACTTCCTGTTTGGAATCATGTGTGTGTGTAAAGGAGCAGAAAGACTGAGAACTTGCCTTCACCATATGCATGTCCACCCCGTACATTTCAAGCCACTTGGCTTTATTCAGGTAGTTGATCTCAGCCTGCGCTGGCGTCTGACCTCTGAAAAAGGTGAGGAAGAAACAGAAATGCATCAGACTACACTACCCCTCCTTCCCTCCCACCGCTTCATGCGATTTCCTTTGCCTCCTCATCCCCCCAAACCAGCTGTGGGCTCATCTGATTGTTGGGGATCTTTAAATCAAGTCTTTACCCTTCTGTCATGATTTTCAACAACTTTGCTGCGAACTAAATCAATAAAATGAAAGTGCAGTCCTAAGGTGTTTGGCGTTTACGGCAGTGGGGCCATTATATTACTTTACACCTGTGCTCATAAACACTCTACCTCAATAACAATGAAACACTTACCTGCACTCCTTCCATGCGTTATATATAGCCAGCTCCATCTCTTCTGTCTGTTCAGGCATGAAGCGAAATTCTGACACTAGATCCAAATTGTGTTCTAATGGGTCACAGTCGCCCATCTCAGCTGCAAACACACAGACGCATGTTTACGGTTAATGATGGAATTTCATTTATTTCCATTCAGCATTTTACCAAAACCTGTGTCAGGTCTTTCCTGTTTCTTAAGAACTTGACTTTCAGATACTGCTCATCTGCGTTTTTAGGCTGTCCACGTCGTCTTCTGTTTGCTGCACTAAGATATGCCACGTTTTCAGCAAACAGCTCTCTGGGAATCACCTTGCAGGTGCAAAAGTATTGTTTTATGCCAGTCTGTGTTATCTTTGGCATTTTCTGAACTAAAGAGGAGAAGAAATGATCAGTTTCTGTGGTCGGCTACTTGCAACAAAGATAAAGATCAAATTTAAAATTGGTTCTTTGCTATGTTTCTTCGTATGTGTAGACACAACACTGAGTTACGGGTCTGTTTGTGCTTGAATGATTTAGAGGTCAGAGTTAGGTGGCTTAAACAAAAGCATTCCCCTGAAAATGGTCGGGTACAAGTAAGAGAAAAAGCATCCATTGTCCAAAGAAAAGCCTGGAGAACTTTTTCTCAAGAGCACTTTTAAAAATTACAGGAAAGTCTGGTCTCTGAGCACTGCTGTATGCATGAATTTCTCAGATTTAACTGGTTTTATACTGAATCGCCCACCTAAAACTGTACAATGAGGTAATGGGTATTCCAGCTGACAGCTTAAGAAATGAATCGTTACACAGAAAATTGTCTCACCGTACACAAACAGAGAGAAGGGAAAGAAAGAGTCGTGATTACGACTAATTTGCAGTGTTTGGGTACATAGAAGCAGCTCGGGTTTGCTGATCTTCAGTCTTTAGCTAGTCCAGCTGTGAGCTAAGGCTCAGGATAAAGGGGAGGGAAAATATAACTTTATCCTATCCCAGTAAACGTGGACCAACAACATAAATGTGAAAAAGTTGAAGATAAAGGGAGAAAGCTCAGCTGAGGGACAGAGAGAAGGCAGAAAGAGTGCTGGATTAGGGGGCCTCAGAAGAGGATCGAGCACTAATGAGCTGGCATTTACCCCACAATGACCATGTGTAAGTGTGAGCACACAAGGGCTGGTGCACGCAAGCCCATTCCATAAATGTCTCAATCTGTGCTCCTCTGCAGCACCTCTGAAATGGCTCGCATTGCTCATGCTGGTAAACAGTGGACTTGTGAAACAATTACTGCAGGTGTGTGAGGGTATGAGAACATTTGAGCTGGTCAGCAGGAGTGTAAGTCAAAGACTGCCATGACCGGTTCCAGATCAAATACACATTCATTGAACAGGGACACGTCAGAGGCACCCAGGCTGCTCTGTATGCATCTGTTATGTGAGAGCCTTGTTGGCACACAACCTCACTAAGATCACCAAGTTAGCATTTGACGGTACAGTTCTGCAGCCTCATTTAGTTTGTATGGACCAAACTGAAACGTTCTCCAGCTGCTGTAAGATCTGGCTGCAGTGACTTTCTAAGCTGCGTTGAATCTCCAGAACAATTACCGGCTGCATAAAACATAAACTGTGTGTGTGAAACACTGATGTACTTACCTTGTAGTGAGAAGGCGGCCAACTCCACCGCTGTGTCAAACGCACATTCGAGCCTAAAAATAGAGACGTGCAAAAATCAATCACAGTGAAACTCATGAAGCTGAAGCCCTGCAGGTGGTGAATCTAGTTCCCTTTCATAATGAGGAAATCCATCCATCCATCCACTTCCGCTTATCCTTTACAGGGTCGCGGGGGACACTGGAGCCTATCCCAGCTGTCTTGGGGCGAGAGGCAGGGTACACCCTGGACAGGTCGGGTTAACACATAGACACAGACAACCATTCGCACTCACATTCACACCTATGGGCAAATTAGAGTTTCCAATTAACCTATCCCCACTAAGTGCATGTCTTTGGACTGTGGGAGGAAGCCGGAAATCGGAAATCATAATTCCATATTTTAATCTCCATTTAATGACTGAATGAAGGTATCTATACTCCAATGACCAGCAGACCAATATATAATCCCGTGAGGCTCTAAAGGATTCACATTTAAACACCAGAGTTCAACAGTCGAGTGTCTCAACATATCTGTGTAAACTATAAAGATCATACAAATTTCACGCTGATCTCGTAACAACAGCAACATCATTTTGATTCGGGATGTTGTAGCACAATCTGAGTCACACACACTTCAGTAACGAGATTTGCAGATGTCCCCCCCACGCACCCAAAATATCGCTTACTCAGTGAATTTACCTGTTTGACGTGCTGTTGTTAATAACAAACTCCTCGGTACCCTAACGTTAAGCTTACAAAGAAAAAGCTGCAAACCCCAACATAGTTTTGACCTTTAAATAAATGAAGGTAAGTTCAATGTAAATGTCTCTGTCAAAAACTGCCAAAGCCTTGGTAACTAATAAAGCTTCTTACTTAAAGCAATTTAAAAGCTACAGTACAGGATTGTTTAGTTACCAAACACAGTTACAGCACAGCTGTATTAACAGCTGTCAGGGAAATGTTCCCCCGTGAATGAGACATGTTGTATAAAAATGCTTTGAGTGTTCGAGTAGAGAGGCGCAGCATCACAGCCCGTGGCTGAAAAATGTTTCGCTGTTCATAAGCTCCTGATCATGTTCTGCTCTGAACAAGCAGAACCACCTCAGAATGTAAAGCACAAATATGGGAACAGGCATCATTTTTAAACACCTGACAACTTAAAACATGCAAACGCTAAAAAGTGCTTCATGTGTGCAAGAAAAAAGTTACATACTTGCCACTGAGGATGTCTTGTTTCAGCTGCAGCACAAAAAGATATCTGAAAGAAAAACAAACCATGGTTAGTGAAGTCTTTATTGAATGTGCAGCACAGAAACATCCTTCCATGGTTAAACAGAAGTAAATGATCAGATATTTTATCCTTTTGAATGGTGCATCTTTAAAGTTCAGTACAGTGGGATTTTAAAATGTGAGGAGAGAAATGTAGGTGTGGGTGTCTAACCCACCTGGTGAGCTCCTCATGGAGGTTGTTCGGTTCTGAGGAGTAGAACTTGACTCTCATGTGAAGGCAGTAAGGTGGGCCAACTAAATGGTAGAATTAAAATAAATAAATATGAAATTTAAGAACAATAGTTTGTAGTGGTGCGCTCACAGGAACACAGTCGTATTGGCCTCTAACAGCAAAGACATTTCAAAGATATCCATTTCTGATGGTGATGTCGGGAGGAGATGTCTCCCAGCGGGTGAGCTTCTGTCACGTAACACAGCAATCTTTTATTTATTTATTTTTATTTATTTTTTAAAACGAGACTGCTGTACAAAAACTTTACTTCACGTTTGGTGTGAATGCACACAGTGCACAACAGTGAGTCCAGAAACACACATCCACAGAAATGCATTATAATTAATCTGAACTCTTCCAAAAATGTAAACATGCTCTTCGCACAGGAATAAGTGTGTTTGGGCTGTAATACTCACTTTTTACTTGTTTCTTGATGCTTTTTGTGACATCAAGCCAATGCTGAAAGAATATAAAGCAGCAACAATTAAAACGATACAGCAAGTTTAAGCAAAATTAACATGAAAGCCAACAGCAACATTACTATATTTGCCTTTATTAAACATAGTAACATTAAGCACTGATGTGTGCAACTGATACAAAGTGACCAGTTAAGTTAATTGGTTAATAAGTGCGCTGTTCTTGGAGGTTTCTTCTTGGAAGTTCAGGCTCTGCGAGGCATGAACTATGTTAGAGAGAGAGGGAGGTGTCTGTGTCCATGTCAGAGACAGAGATAGATAAGAGAGGAACTCACAGCACTCTCTCATCTCGCTCCCCCACATTCCTTATTGCTGCCCTCCCTCTCTCAGCGCTCTAAACCTGCCTCCTGTTTGCCTGCCTCTGAGTTTCCCTGTGAAGGAACAGAGTCCCCGAGAGACCAATGACTTCAAACTGTTTGTGTAAGAGGACCGCCCAACTCCCAGAGTGGACCGAGCTTTTAAGCCCTGAAAGCAAAAGTCTGTGTCTCAAACCTTCCTGGGAGAGCAGTAATGTGGGATAAGATCTCCATGTGGCTAAAACACAGCTGTCACACACACTTGTTATTATATAAAATAAAAGCATGAATAAATACACAGAATTATACTCCAGCAACATACAGATAAAGGATAGCTATTTACAATTTTGATATTTACTACAATATAGTCATAGATTAAAAGGAACTCCTGACCCAACAAATACAATTACATGTATATTTTTCCATAACACAAGTGCTAAAAGTTAAAAGTACAGAGTCACGAGACCCCCTCCATCCTTACTGGAACTTGTGCCGAGTCCATGAAGCGTATTCCAAAGTAGTCTTTCTCAACAATGTCCAGATGGTACATGATCTGTTCAAACAGCTCCTCGCCTTTGGCTTTTTTCTGTTGAGGAAAACACGAAAAAGAAAAGACTTCAGTGTTCTTGTGTCAGCACATTAAATAAAATTAGTGTTATAAATGATAAAACTGATTATTTGATCACAGAAATTGTCTTTGCAATGTCTGCAGCTCTGAAAACTTATATAGGTCTTATGGGAATTAAAATAATTCCCTGGAAACAATCCGACTTGTGTGGAAGAGATTGGAGAAAATGTCAAGCTGTCAGAAGCTGAATAGGTGTTGCCCTCTCTGACGAGGCCGTACCAGTCACTGCCTGCGTTCACGTTGGGACTGGGAAATATCTCTCAAATACACACCGTTCTTTTCTCAGTCTCACGCTTCCAACTTCCAAACCCGCCATGAGGAGCAGTCACATCTCATCACAGAAGCTTTGCGTGCATCCGAGATCAATCTGCAGCTCCACCTTTCTTATCATCATCAAAGCCCATAAAATCGGTACCAGTCGGTCACCACTGCCTGATCTAGGTGGCAGTATCTGTTCATCCATAATAAGAAAGTAGGAATTATTTGATCAAACAGGTGTAGCTTTAACCATTTACCAGGTTTCACCACCTCCCTGAAGTCTTACTTTTTATTAAAAACAAAAACAGAAACACATCACTCGTAGGGTGAACACTTCCTGGGTGAGTTTCCCATTTATCTCACTTCATGAGACCAAACCAGTTACACGACATCCTCTCTGAGGCTTTAACGCAACAACTATGTGCAAAATGTTATTTCCAGAAATGAGTAAAGTGGTTAAGAACCAAGAATGAGTAAAAGGCTTAAGCAGGATTGCCTCTTACACAATCTTACACACACACACACACACACACACCGACACACATCCCAAGAGAGCTCCTGGGCAGCACAGGGGGGCTGGCCCCATGCTAGCTGGCATAGCTGATGAGGCATACCGCACCCTACAGTACCCTGGGAGAGGGAGTACAAAGGACTCATTGTGTGTGTGTGTGTGTGTGTGTCTGTGTGTGTGTGTGTCCTGCACCCAAGGCCTTGTTATAGTGCTTGCAGCATTGTTGGGGTCTTTGCAGTCTTTCTGCCTCCCTGTGAGCGCACAGTTCTCCCTCAGACACTCAGATTGTTTAATGACAACAAAAGTCTTTAACTGATATCAACTACTGCAGTACAAGTCCAATCAAGCAGCCGGGGAGCAATGTGTCCATAAAAAAAAAGGAAACAGAATATCTAAGATGAGTAGAATACTCATCAGGTTAGATAAGAAAGAAAAACATGATTCGAGTGCTTGCACGCATGTAAATTTAGTCTACTCTTAAATATTCCATTCAAAAAGCATCCAACCTTGTCTCTCGCGCTACAGACAAAAGAAGGTGAGTGGAGGTGATAGGGTGGGGTAACTGGTGGTAGTGGTGTAAATAAAACATAAAGAAGGAAATAAACTTAAAAGAAAATGTGAGACCAAAAGGGAAGGATCCTTTGGCATCATCTCGATCTGGGGGTAGTCTTACATACAAGACACAGATTGAAAACCAGTGAGGCATGGATCCTATTCAGTGTGTATTTACAGCCACTCGGACATTTTAAAAGAATAAAGGAAACTGACTGTAGCGTTGACAGGGGGCACAAAACATTTCTGCCTGTCTAAGTTACTTTGATGACATCTAAACTGACACCTGGTGCCAGACATTTATACCACTGGTTCCCAGTTGGTGTGTTAAAACACACTATAGTGATTTGAGATTTTTTATTTTTTAACTGTAAGTCAAAGGGAACCTTCGTCCACTGACCCAATCCACACTATGCAGGTGGTAGAAACTTTAGTCTCCTTTAGTTTAAGTCTGACTTGGGATGTCAGGATGGCACCAAGCAAACTAGACAGACACACCATTCTGAGAGAGGTGTAGAGTACTGAGGAGGACTGGGTCTAAACAAAAAGCCACGATAAGGCGATGCATGGAGGGCAGAGGTGAGCACAGAGGCCCAAAAATGTCTCTGCCTTAGAGAAGACGTGACTTCACATATGAATACAGGTGTGGATTCAAATTTTGGTTTCCCTTTGTTACACCTTAAGCTTAAAATGTTTGAAAATCACAGTTTTAAACAATGCAAATGAATGTGTGAAGCACAGACACTTGAGAGCAGGAGCACAGAGAGCTTCTTACAAACAGCTGTGAGTGAAATACAGAGCAGATTAAAATTAGAGATGCAAAGCAGGGATTTTCTGCTAGTTTTCCAATATAAGTGTTCATTTACAAGCATCATAATCCATATGATTAAGAGTGATGAACCTATTTACAATCCAGCCCACTCTTTGGCCAAAGGTCTTCTGTTAATATTGTCCTCAGCTGTGAGGTAGGGCTGCTCAATTATGGCAAAATTGGTAAACTTTAAACTCTACCTTACGGCCTCCACTGTGAGATGACGAAGTGAGGGCCAGGAAGCAGCGGACCTGCTGCTTCAATGGCCAGCACAGTATAAATACTGGGAGCAACAATAACTAACTAACACTTCGGTCACACAAACCTGAAAGCTGAGTGAGCGGGTGAAAAGGTAGCTGCAGGTTCTGTTAATGAGGCCTCTGCAGCAGGATGGGCAGTTCATTTTCCCCAAGAGTCCACATGAAAAACTGGGACTGTTGTGTGCACATGCATGCTTTTGTAAAATTTCAAGGTTTTTTTTTTTTGTTTTTTTTTTAAATACAAAAGTGCTATTGCTGTCTTGCTTGTTGTTAATTACTTCAGCTTCAGGTTTTCAATTGTTTTTGTTCTCAATCAGTGAGGTTCAGTGCTGTCACTGAGAGAGGTCTTGTATCTGGAGAATGAGAATGTGACGACAGTAGATCCAAAGACAGCCAACATTTTCTGAGCACGTCTACTTATGAGTGTAAAGTTCTCCTCTTTGAGAGAGTAAAAATCCTGCAGTGACACAGTCCTGAAGTTTGCTGTCTGCAGTGGATCAAAAGTGAAACAAACTGATTCAGCGCTCTGACTTCTGAAGTTAACCATTAAAAGTTATAACACCAACAACATGGTTAATTTTTAGCACTTACACAACACCTCCCAGTGCTAAATTACCAATTTCAGATCTCGATTCACTTCAGTTACATTATCTCACTTCAAAAGCTTGACACATTTTGGACAGACATCGGTTGTCAACATATCACTCGTCATCGTAGTCCCTTTCACTGAGTGCCCTGCTGCCAGCTCCTCTGTGATCACAAAGTCTTCTGTAATCCAAAGTGATTTAATTGTGTTATATTTAGTACAACGATGAGTAACAGGGCTCCGTCACAGACAAACTCTCACTCAGAACCAGTGAGAAAAAGTCCACTTTGTTCTTCAGTTGAACCGCCAGTTTACTTTACTTTTTACATGAAGAGGCGCTTTTTCTCTCCAAGCATATAAGCGGCCGAGCCCACCAAGCACTGATGTTCATTCCCACTCTGCATCAGTTCTGAAGGCTGCTTTCACTTGAACACACATGGACAAACTAAATGAACAGCAACATCAGTAGAGATGCAAAGAATATATATTCATGTTTGTCACAATGAATGCCTTGATGCATGCTCAATCATCCAGGTAAGTAAATCCCACAAACCCCAGCCGATCCAGGACAGAAGGACAACTGTTGGGGGACTTTCTGATAACCTCATAATAGAAAACCCATAGTGATCCCGTATCTGTCAGGAGTATCAGAACAGTTGAGACGCATTTTTTCTAAACACCACGTCTCTGTGGCTTTTAAACCCCAAAACACGTTGAGCCAAAAACTGGTCCACCCCAAGGATCGGGTCCCCCGACACAAACAGAGTAATATAGTGTACGCTGTTAAGTGCCAGGAGGATTGCCAGGATTTATACATCGGGGAAACCAAACAACCTCTGGCTAAGAGGATGGCACAACACAGAAGAGCTACCTCATCAGGCCAGGACTCTGCAGTCCATTTACACCTACAGGCCAGTGGACACTCTTTCAGTGATGAGGATGTACACATCCTGGACAGGGAGGAACGCTGGTTTGAGCGCAGAGTCAAGGAGGCCATTTACGTGAAAAGGGAAAGACCATCTCTGAATCGAGGAGGGGGC
>VOQK01029201.1:13197-23665 GCA_015052645.1 Benitochromis conjunctus | reverse complement strand
TACTTGCTTCCACCTGATTTGCAGGGAAACAGTTTATGCTCAGTTTAATAATGCAATCCAACAACTTGCCTTCTACTGACATAATAACATTAGCAGCTTGTTCAGTCCCAAGTGTTACATACACAGCTCAGTATGAGACATAATGTACAAAACTAACATTTATTAAAGTGAAAAGTAAATGTAAAAAACACACTTTGTTGTGTGACCTACTTGGTAGTAAGTGGCCATCTCCACTCCACTGGAAGTAAATGTAAGCAGACCAGTGGTTGTGTCAATCAAACAGCCAATTTCCAATCCTGCGCTTCTCCGACTCTGAGACAGGCCTGTTGCCTCTCCAGCACAAACCATATAACAGTTACAGCGCTTTACGCTGTGTAGACAGAGAGGAATATGTCCGTTTAATGGAAATTTACAGCACACTGGAATATAACACCTCAGCATAGTAAACATGGTGATTACAGAAGATGAAGGATAATTATAAAAAAAAAACTATTCAGTCAAAATTTAAAATTCTTGGTACAGTCTCCTAAAATGCCAAATAAAACTGTTTTGTTGCACACCAACCTTTCCTGGACTTTGCCACTGTCATCTCCAAGGGTGACAGTCACAGTGTGGACATCGTCAGTGTTAAATGTCATGTCATGCTGATGAAAGTCCGAGGTCACCCAGCCTACCCACACATTGAATGGCTCCTGGCCTGGAAGAACCCGCACTGAGTAGTAATACTGAAAGGGAAAGGTTAGTTGGTGTCACTGTTTGGTATTTGCATCTTGCATTCAGCGGCTTTATTGCGGCAGGTAATTATATGTGCTGGCAAAGAAGTGAAGCACGCTGCATTACAATTAGTTTTGTATTATGTATTTTCACACAGTGCAGAAACACTTGGTTTTGTTTTAGCACTGATTTTTGTATGTAGTGTAATCATGTGGTTGTGATGAGATATGATGATGAGAAGATAAAGCCTTACTCTGGAGCTCTGGATAAGGTGATCATAGTTATCCTTGTCGACTACAACGTCTTCGAGAAGCCGTGCAGATGAGTTACTGCTTACTAAGCCTGGTTTAGTCTTCTTCAGCATAAACCTTACAGACAAAAAAAAACCACACAACTTCAACAAAGCAAAGTTTGTGTTGCCGACGAACCGTGACTGTGTTAAAAGAGTGAGTCGTTTCTACCTTTGCATCTTTTTCAACCCATGATTTCTTCCATTTTGTTTCATTTTATTAGGAAATTTGATTTATCTTGATGCTTTCATAATTTAATATTTTCTTTAAAAACACAAAAATGTTGCATTCAATTTTAAATGAGATGGAGCCTCATTCCATACTTTCTTCATTTTACTACCACCTACCGCTGTTTCAGTCTTGATGCTTTGTCGTGACTATTATCTTTATGGTTGAGCTCATCTCTTGAACCAGCACAGCTGTGGGCTGACTTCATCAGCATCTCAAAGTCAGAGTCCACCTCCTCCTGCTCTTTCCTTTCTAAAAGGACAACAGGCATTAATTACAGCAGGGCCCCGGGGAGCTTAAGCAGTCTCATCAAGGTCATAATGGCAGAATATCAATAGCGTAGACAGTGGATAACCTGGGTAGCTGCAGCTATGCAAGTCACCCACACTAATTGTTTCTTCCAGTAGCCTAATAATAATGATAGATTTTGCATCAGGTGTAGAGACATTTGCTTGGTGAAATTACGTCAAACTAAACAAAGCTTTAATGTCGTCCTTTGTAACATTTTCTCAATTTATTTTTAAACTTGAACATTCTGTATGTAACATCAATAAACCTGAGCTTGGAGAGAGAGCGTTGGAAGCCATGGGAAGCACGCCCCCTAGTGGGCTGCTGAGGACGGCAGCACATTCGACCGACATGCTGAGGCGATAATAGCCCATCTCACTTTCTCCACCATGGTGTGGTTGCGTACACTGGGAGACCCTCAGGCTGGATAAGGAATCTGCTGAGCCACTGACTCTTGTAACCTTGAAAAAGATTTGAGTAAGGTTTTCCAGATCAGTGTTAACTGATCACCGCTATTAGCAACCCTAGGTCATCAAGGTCTGGAGATGGGTGACGGAAACCTTGTATATATGGTAAGTTTACCTGTAAATAGTGATCATCAGGTAGTATGGACGTAAACTGAGGTTGTTTCCAACTCATCCACAGAGCTGGGTCTTTGGCCATGTTGACAGCAAAAGGTCTATACCCCTCCTGCAGGCCACACACAGTAAAGTATTGCAAAGAGCCTACATGGCGTCCCAGATTCAGTCTCCCCACCTGGTTCACCCCAACACTAACCACAGGTAATAGGCCTGGAAGACATGGGAAGTGGCGATATAGTTTTCCGATATTAGACTTTTAAATAAAGGTACAGTAAGGCTATATTAGAAACATCAAAATGCAGCATAAGGTATAAAGCCAAAAACTTTTACAGACCATCTCTAATATCAAAGTCCTTGGCAGCCAGCTCCGATCCTCTGTCATTAAACAGTAGCTCTCCATTGAGCGTAACCATCATGGTGCATTCGTCCATGTCCGCCAAGCAACCCACCACATCACCTCTCAGCCACGGACGTCCCAGGGGCTCCCCGCCCTGATGGTACCACTGAGCCTGAAAGCAATATTGAGTTAGAAGGAAAGAGACAAGTGCAAAAAGCCTCAAACATGGAAAAGCAAAAAAAAAAAAACCAGCCCAGAAGAGCCAATACAACTCAAGTCAGAAAGTATATTTTGTATAAGGTTACTGTTATCTATCTGTAGAGTTATCTAAAAAAAACTCTACAATGTTTTAATAATCCATATACCACATGTTAGTACTAAAATATGATACTAAAGGAAAACAAATCACTAAACACGGCAACTGTTTGAGCTTAGCCATTAATTATTCATATCAGCACAGCTTTGGAGTAATCGAGACCTTCTGTGTTGGTCAACCAACAAGATGAGGTCAGGAGTCACTACAAGGATATGCAACTAACGTGACACAACATGCTGACCTTCCAAATGTTTCAATTTCTTTCACTAAATACTTATTTTAAAAACACATCTATGCCTACATATCTCCTTTAGTCTGCTCTCTAAAACATCACCTAGTCTCAGTTATAGTTATATAGCAAGAAAAAACAGTTTAAAAAAATGTTTGGTTGTTTTATCTTTTTAATTCTGTATGCTGTAAAGTAAATTTAAAGAAAGCCGAAAACAAATAAATGCGCATTACAGGTTTATTTTTGGGCTGATTCCCATTCAGCTACTGTAATGGTCAGTAGCCAAAGTGAGAAATGTCAAATTTAATTATATCTCACCTCAAATCCATCAAAGACATATGCTTGGTCATCTGAGCCAAGCTCTTTATCTGGGGTACAGCCTGGTCGCGCCCAGCCCACTCTCATATTCCCTGCTGTCAGTATTTCATATTCAAAATACCACTTCCCCCAGGTCACAGCATATGATTTATCTGGTCTGAACACTCTGCATTTCTCAGCAGAGAAGAAGCATGGCTTTGATAATGTAGCTGTAAATCCAAGAAACAGGAAAAATATTGTTATCTGCCATAAACCTGTTTCCAGAAAAGTTAAAATTCTGGATACAATGTAAGAAACAGAAGAAAATCCCCTTTAATCATCAAAACCCTACATCTACACATATATCTAAATGAATAAAGATGTATATATATCGTAGTTGAACTTACCCTGATTACCTTACATATGACGTTCACTAAGCTACAGTTTTAGAACAGATCTTTGAAACATACTGCGTTCCTGGTTTAGGGGCTCCACGCTGTAGCCATATGCCAGCAGCGTACAGACAGCCTCTCTGACACTCTCTCTTCCCACTCGCCGAGTTCTTTCATCAAGAAGGCTGTAGGGCAGAAGGTAAGGGCTCTGCTTTGCTTTTATATCCTAAAAGTACAGACGCAAAGAGCAAGAAGGGCAACTATGTTTGACGCTATAAACTTATCTCATGGTGTAACCTTTTGCTACCGTATACGCTATATTATAAGTATTTTAACACTCTGGAAAAACTACTTTTATGCAAGGCTGGAACAAACTGAGTAATACAGCACAGAACATAAACCTGTTGCGCTCCGTAAGTCCATCCCTGTTTGATTCGCTCTCTGGCCCATACGTTGTGTTCATTCTCTGCCAGCAAGTTAACTGCTTCCTGGTGGTCTGAGCTCAGAGACATCTGGCTCAGGTCTACTGGAGCAGGCCTGTAGCCAGTCATCTGCTCATACCTAAGACAGAAAAGAAAAGAAAAAAGACAGATGAGACAGGATCACACTTACAGTTCCTGAATGTTAAACAGTAAGCTGTTATCATGTGGCTTTGTTCTTGTACCATTCCTGAGGAAAACGCTTTTAACTGCCTTGAGTAAACAAAATGCTCACTTTTTTTCCTCCTAGCCCACACCCTGCCTGAACCTCATGAAACAAGCAAAGCAGAATATCAATAAACATTAAAGAAATATAAATAATAAATAAACAAAATCGCATTAAAAAAAGGGGGGGGGAGAAAAATTCTCAGAATTTAAAGGAGCCAACATATGACTAAAGGCTGCAAAGCAAAAATACACACTTCAAACATCTTCAGTTAGCGTTTGAAAAGTGAGTGTTCAGAGGATGGTGGTTTGTGATGTTCATTGTGCTGTTTTATCGCAGTTAAACTACTCTTTGACATAAGCTGTAAGTGTTAAAAAGAATTTGTTTGCAAGGATGGCTCAAAGAAGAGAGTTGAAATTGAAGTGAGATGTTCTCTTAGTGAAAGCATACAGGATAAAATGAATATGAACTGCAGTTATGCATTCTCTCCTTATTGTAGCCTCATAAAATAGGCTACCATTACCACCATAAAATGGTCCTTATATTTTGTCAGTGTTCTTTTTCTGCCTCGGGTAGATTCTCTACTTAAATTTAGACATGATGCAACTCACAGCTGAACGAGACTAAATTAAATCTAACATGATGTTACATATGGCTTGGATAGGCTCCAGCAACCCCATGACCTTAAATGGATAAGCAGATAAGAAAGTGGACGCATGCATAAATCTTACATAGCTGATTTTCACTTACTTGACAGGAAGCCTCATGTATTTCATGTGTTTCTCAGCACGATCATCCATCAGTCCGATGTGGAAGCCAAGTGCCAGCAGGGTCCTCCAATGAAGAACAAAACATTGAAAATTCACTACTGCAGAAGACACTAAATTACTTTTAAATATTACATTTGAAAAGCACAAGGTCTGTCACGGTCTTTTTAATAAAATGATAATCAGAATCAGAGCTCACCTGAGTGTGTCCTGTGCCATCTGAAGGTTCTGGTTTCGCTCATGCTCTGGCAGCTTGGAGAACTCCACCAGACAAGGATCATGTCTCTTACCTTCATCCCTCACCTGTTTGAGAGAGACATTATTTTGCAGTGCAAGCAAAAACAAAGTGATGAAATCATAACATTTTTAAAAACAAACCATAATGAGGATTGATTAGAGTATCTTTGAGTCTCATTTCTTTATGTTTTGCTTCCAAGAAGTCATTCAAAGTTTTTTGTTTAAACAAATTTGCTAACAGCATTACAGTCCTTGTTCTTTTTCGCTTGTTTAAGCCACTTCAAACTGACCTATGATTCATTCAACCATAAGAAAGCACCTGACTCAAAAGATAAACCAGTGTTGTGTCAACATGTTTAGACACTTTGTTAGTAGCAGCCCTTCACAAAAACACATGATTTGCTCAGATTTCTTTAGCTGAAAAATGCCAAAGATAACACAGGCTGAAAGGCGTAAAATAGTATTTCCTGCACCAACAAGATGATTCCCAAAGAGCTATTAGTTGAAAATTTGGCATATCTAGGCCTGATGTGCAATGTGTCCATAAATTGAGGAAACTGGACAAGTGGAGGGCCAAGAAAGATTGGCAAGCTTAGAAGAAAAAAAAAATCTACAGATGATGTCATGTCCTTCAGGTGATCCATCTGCTGTTTGCTGCAGCCTCATCAGAAATGCTCTCAGTGGCTGTCAAGAAGCTATTGTTAAGTGAGGCAAATGTGGAGAAAAGCCTGAGGTATGCCAAATTGCACAAGAAATGGACTGAAAATCACTAACAGCAGGTTTTATGGAATAATGAATCCAAATTTGAACTATTTGGTTCAAATAATCATCAGTATATATGGAGAAGGTCAGGAGAGAAGGTACAACAGTAAGTGTGAAACTCTGTTATGTTTGGGGGTTGCATTTCAACCAGTGTTGTTAGGGATCTTGTGAAAACTGATGGAATTATGAACGCAGTGTCATCAGGTTTTGATCCACCACACAATACCATCTTTCAGCATAACAATGATGCCAAACACACTCCCAGCCTCCCCGGAGGCATCAATAATCATACCAGAGAAAGGAAAAAAAAAGGCAGGAAACATCTAAAGTAGAACTTTGAACGTCCTTGGAGAAGCCTGGAAACTATTCCTAAAGACTACTTAAAGAAATTACAAGAAAGCTCGCCAAAGAAAGTTCAGGCTGTGTTGAGAAATGAAGGTGGTCACACCAAATACTGATTTTCAAGCTTATTAAAACTTTATATACTCTGTTTGCCTTATATACTTCACTCCATGGATATCTGCACGTTTCAATAAATCACTGCATTTATTTTTCATTTTCCTCTAAAAATATATGAAGAAATGAGGGGTGGCTCAAGACTTTTGTACAGTACTGCATGTCAGTTATGCAATGGTATAAAATTAGAGATTTTGTGACACTTCTCTTACTGGTCCATGTGTCCATCCAAGATCAATCTTGTCCATCACCCAGAGCTCGTGAATATTCTCAGCCATTTTTTCTCGAATGTCCTCAAGTTGTGGAGGCAATACCACCTGTAGGGTCAAAGTACCGCATAAGCAGCTAAACTACTCTGAGATGGCATCATTTCTCTGAGCAAATTATTTTCTACAAATTGATTATAAAGACTTTAAATATATGAACAATTCATCTTTTTAAAACGACGTTTACCTTACTGATGCCTATTGTTGTCGGACTGAAGGTAACTGGAGTGACAGGCACTATGGGGCCAATAAGCTCTCGTTTCCCTTCACCATGATCCAAAATGTATTCCTGACACAGCTGTACCTTCAGTTTGACTTTTGGGAGAAGAGCTTCAGAGCAAGAAGCATAACCTGGAGGTGGCAGGAAGCGAAACTCTCCATGCCTTCCCCCAAACAGAAAACGAACTCTTGTTTTGTTTTTTCCAAGCAAAGAGACAAGGAAAATTTATTGTTTTGTGGATTTCTTACAAAAAATCAACAACAAAAAAACATTATTATTATTATTATTATAAAAGAGTAAAAAAAAAAAATTGTGTTGATACTAACTTTACTCCAGCAGAAAAGCTGACCACAGGATAAAGAAGTCCATTAGCACTGAAGTTCTCAAACATGCCCTGCACAGGTAGACCATTGACCCGGAATGAGATGCAGGGAATGCTGAGGTCAAGGCAGCAGCTAACGACGTCATCATCCTTTAGTAGGTGAGGAAACGGGGAGCTGACTTTCCGGCTCACGCAGCCTAAGAGTCAGAAAACACACATTAGTCTTCATATTTACATTTTTAATGTTTCTGCAAAACTTCAAATGTGAATTCAACGGCTTTCTTTATTAAATGGAACCACTACAACTAAAATCAAATCAAATCAATGTTTTATGGCATTAATAAATGTAAAACCTACTGTACAGATTAAGGCACTTTAGGAACGTGCCTCAGAGCAGAACCATTCCTGATAATCGGAAATATCAACGACAATCTAGCGCTGTCCACACGAAATAAGAATGAAATGCAATGAGCCAGAAAATGTTGACACGTTTCGTGTTTTACAAGTGATGTCCGTGTGGAGCAAGCGAATCTTTATCACAACACAAAGGTTTGTTTTTTTGTTTTTATTTTTTTGATGAAGTGCAATCATCATTACTGCAAATTGAGATTATAATTGCCTCCACTGCTCGCTCGCTCTCTCTCCTTTCTGTCCATGTTAAACATGAGACTAAAAGTAATACGTTAAGTGTTCTCTGTGGATAATTAAGTGATGCTCAGCAATTGCAGTCACTGCTTTTATTGCAATAACTACAGACATTTCAATTATTCTGAACAAGGAAATATACAAAATTATAATGAATTTTGTGCTTTAATTGCCTTGGTAATCCTCCCATGTGTCACTTTTATGGCACCAAAGTAATGTGCTAAGATTTTTCAAACTGACTTGATACCATGTTTGCTACAGACTCTGATATTTGTCTTTGGAGTATGCGGAGTTTACTCTTCCTGTAAACTCTAGTGATCAGTTATACAATCACGTTCAACAGACCAAGCTGTTTATCAGCTGTTTGAGCTCGTCCTCACCTGACCAGAGGTGAAGTCCATCAAAGCCATACGAGCAGAGGTCATCTCCCACTCCATTTCCCCCCCAGCCCTCGCCGCCTGTCGGCCTGGGCTGGTACCCTTTCATGCAAGCCCAGCCGACGCGCAGGTGTGTGGGCTCAGATGTGAGAAAGGGGTTGACGTGATCCACGACCAGCTCGTAGTACCACCTGCGATACTGGGCTGAATCTTCTCCCATAGCCAGGAAAATGTTTGGCCTCATGCTGTTGTCATATAATATGCAGAGAAATGTGGCAAAAAAATGCAAAAAGGCCAAATTTTAGTCAACTCATCTTTTAAGATTTTAGTGTATAAAAGGATCGCTATAATATTTTGAAATAATTTACAGTGTATTTGAGTATTCTGCTCACAAATAAAAGTGAAATTCATTCTGTGTGGATATGACAGCTTAATGAGATACACGGTGCACCCATACAACAAATTTTTAAGCTGCGACACTCTTAATTAGCAAAGCTCAGTGTTTGAGACATTCAGGTAGTGGGCTTTTACTATTAACTGGCACTGATAGTCTGTAATTACAAGTTAACTCAGAGAGAGTCAAACTTTGTGACTGCCAAGTAAGCCAGTAGGAAAACAGACTTCAGCATAACATTGCTGTGTGCTCTCAGTCAGAAATGGTTTATGACATAAAACACTGTGTAAAATGTAAGTAAATATAGGATGCCACGACATGCATATGTCATAAACCCAGATTGTATTCACTATAGAGCATGGAAAACAAATGTTTAAACTGAGACAATTTACTATTTCATGAAAAATATTAGCTCATTTTGAATTTGATGGCAGCAACACATGTCAGAAAGGTTGGGATGAAACAAAAGGCTGCAAAAGTTAACAGGACTAAAAAGAAGCAGCTGAAGAAATATTTTGCAACTGATTAGGTTAGTCGGAAACAGGTAAGTAAAACGAGTGGGTATAAAAAGAGCACCAGAGCATCAGTTTCTCAGAAGTAAAGATGAGGAGATGTTCACAAATCTGCCAAAACTTGTATCCTTGACTTGTACAAATTTTGGAACAATTTCAGAATAAGGTCCTCGAAATAAAATTGTGAAGATTTTCCAGAATATCCCATCATCTACAGCACATAACATGATCAAAAGACTCAGAATCTGAAAAAATCTCTAAGCACAAAGGACAAAGTCAAAACTCAGTATTGGATGACTGTGCTCTTCAGATGCACTGCATTATAACAGGCATAATTCTGACGTGGATATTTCAGCAAGACAATGCTAAGCCACATACTACATCTGCTGCAGCAACACGGCACCATCACTGAAGAGATTTGGTGCTTGCTGAAACAAAATTAAGACAAAGTCTATCCAGGACTGATGAACAGCAGGAATTGTTTATCAATTGTTTTTTTTAAATTGGGTTTGCAGAACTCCAAAGTTCAGCTGATTGAACTTTGGACTTAAATTTATATTCATGTCAAATCAGTAAATCCAGCAAATGAACTTGAATTTTGAATGGGACTCTCACGCACCCAGCCAATAAAAAACAGCAATGCACTGAAGTCAGTAAATCACTTTTATTGTGTAAATAAAAACTTAATCAGCATTTGAAATATAGCTAGTATACGCGTTTTTAGTTTTATTCATAAAAGGCTGGACTGAGGCCAGATAAAATGCATGGAAAGAATAGATTAAAGGCAAAAATGTAAAAAGAAGAGAGCATCTGGAAGAACTGTCACACGGTGGTAGGTGAGGGAGAGAAGATGAAAGAAAATTGATGAGATAAAGGAAATCAGAATGAAAGCAGATGTACTAATGAAGCATTTATTGGAACAAGAAGTAAAAGTGATAGAATGAGAAATTGCTTTAGGAGGAAAGGAGAGCTGGGGCATGGACTGAGCAGGTGTGAAGAATATGAAACAAAATAAGCTATAAAGCCTAAGGAATAGAATGGGCTGCTGATAGAAAAGAAAAGCATGATAAAAGAAGGCAGCTGCTTACAGAGAAAGGGCAGATTGGGCAGAAAAAAGCTTGCTCAAAGGAAAAGGGAAATGGAAACTGCCTGCAAGATCAGATTGGCACAGCAGGTCAAAATATTGAAAAAAA
>VOQK01029197.1:0-11325 GCA_015052645.1 Benitochromis conjunctus | reverse complement strand
ATCTTATCTTTATTTGCACTCTTACCCTCTGTCTTCTGTTTATTCCCGTTTGCTCCTCCTTCTTTCTCTTCTCCCCCTTCCTTAACTGCTCCACCCTGCTTTATTGTCACAGTCTGTGACCCAGTGTTTGGTGTATTTTAGTTTTATTTAATTGATGATTGTATTTTTCTCCATGTTTCCTGTTTTATTCTGAAAGAGTCTGGTGTGTTTTGTCATTGTGTTTAGTTTCACTTCCCTGTGACGTCATTATGTTTAATTTCTGTCAGCTGTTTCCCCATGTGTTCCCACTTCCCCTGATCATGTGTATTTAAGTCCCCTGTTTTCTGTGTTTCATTGTCAGGCCGTCTGTTATTCCCATCATAGTGTGTTTCATAGTGTGCCACAGTGTGCTTAGTTTTCATGTTTTTCGTCTGCCACCAGCCAAATAAAGGCTTGCTTTTTGTTCAAACCTGCAACTCCTCTGTCAGCATTTGCTTTTGGGTCCGGTTTCAAAAAACACCGGCGCACTCCGCTGTGACATTTGTCTTGTGTCACCTTTTCTTTTATCCCCGTGTCCTTACTTCCTACCACTCTACTCTTTTCTCTACTCATTCCCTCCTAGCGCCTTTGTTCCTCTGCCCTTTTCCTTTATGTGTCTCCTTTCCTCACTCTCCTCTTCCCTTGTTTCCCTCCCTCGCAACAGTGAGTGAAAAGTCAAACGTCGTCTTGTCATGTATCAAAAAAGCATTTTTCCCTGCAAATTGTTTAAGAAGAGCTCACGATGGAGAGAGCATAAGAATGAAAGGAAAAATAGAGAAAGAACATTAGAAATAGAGGGAGGGTGAAGGAGGAAAAAAGAGAGAAAATCATTTCGCTATGAAGTAGAAAGAGAGAGAGAGAGAGAGCGTTGCTCGGCTGCCTCAGAGATCGATTGCTTTGCAGAGCTCCTGACAGGTGTAATTGTAAGGGCGTCATCTGTTCTTGTTTGCACAAAATACATTTTTTTCCCCCCTCTCTCTGTTCTTCTTTCAGTTTTTTTCTCTGAAGCCGCGACTGTAGAAACGAGGCGCATGGCGTTGCCGTCACCATCGCCTAATCTTCCCGCCATCATCCCATTCTTGTGCTTGCCATCGGACAAATCCCCTGTTATTTGAACAGATGGTCGGAAATCCATTCTGGTGATAAGTTGCCTCTAGTTAGCATTTAGATTACCTGCAAAAATGGAACAATTTACTACTCTGCCTCCCAGCATAACTTCCTCCTCCTCCTCGCCTCCTCCTCCTCTTTTACCTCCCCTCGTTTCCTTCACCAGTGCCACACACAAACATAAACCTTTGCCCCCCCCCATCCCCCGGCTCCCCCATTCAGCTCCCTGTCATCTTTTGTACTCACTTTGAAGTGTTTTGTTATAAATTACAGCAAACTTTGACGAGTGTGTTAGAGTTACACGACGGAGAGAGCCGGGAAAGCAAAAATAGAGGGACCCAGGGAGGAAAAAAGCGCAATGGGGAGAGTGAAGGGAAAATACACAGCAAGGACATAAAAGTATTGGACCAATGAAAGACGATAAGATAGCAAGGGGAGAGGAAGGGAAAGCACTGAGCAAACAAGGAAATAAGAGGGAAAACAGGAGGGACTGAAACATGGACAGAGGTGTGAGAAAAAAAAATCAAAAGATGGTGGAAGATTCAGGAAATGGCAAGCAGAAATTTCATTCCGAAGATCTGGAAACAGAATGGATATCTTAGCAAGTAAAAACTGGAAGATGAGAAGAGAGACACACTTGAGGAGGTGTCACTTACTCATTTTATCTTCTGTAAAACAAATAAAACCAGCATCGAGAAGTTTGTTAAACGGGACCGGAAAGGAAAAACAGAAAAGTATTGAAAAAAGACGGGATGACAGTATGATAGAGAGCACAAGTAAGAAGAAGGATTTCAAAAAAAGAAGGGGAAAAGGCTGGGTGAGAGAATAATGAGACCAAACGCAGGTAAGAAGGGTTAAGGTAGGCAAAAGAGAAGACTAGAGACAAGAAAACGAATCTGGGGAAGAAAATGAATGGAAATAATAGAGGGAAAATGTTCTTCATCAAGCACTTATTTTTTTTCTGCTTTTCCAGCTTCCTTTCTAAATGTTTTGTACACCTTACTTTTTCTGTTTTCCACTTTTGAGTTTTTCCACTCTCTCTCTCTTTCACCAAGTATAATTAGGATCTGTTTTGCATTGGGATATTTATCAGGTAGTACAGAGTTTTGGTGCTAGCTGATGTCCACACCACACAAGTGTACAGCTGAATGTAATTGATAGCTGTGTGTTCCTCTGTACATCACCATACCTTTTTTCCTCAGTGTTTGCGTGTATTCATTCCCCACTTGTGCTCCTTCTTCTTTTTCTTCTTCTCTGGTATAAATTATGTGTTACTCGCCTCTCTGAGCTGTGATGTGCATCTGATTTACATAATCCAGTTAAAGGAGTCAAATGACGCTGTCTGGTAGCAGATTTGGCATGCTAGCCCTGATGCTAGCTTCATTAGCATGGCCCATTACAGCTTGGATTTTGCCCAGGACACACACACTTCACCGCACCTGGCCTTGTTCTGTGTGTGTATCTGGAAAGCATCTAATATGTTTTCATGTATATTGTCTGTACAAGTGTACCTTTCATTGTTCGTGTGTGCATAATGCATTTAAAATGTCGATACAACTACTTGCTGCACAGCCTGCATCTGCCTTTTCTACATCAAGTGTATGTGCATTCCTGTCATGGTTCAGCTTTTGCCCCCTTACATATATAAGTTCAGACTGAAATTACAACAAAATGTGCTTGTTGGATCTGTTGTTTTCTTTAATAATATTAACTTGTCAGGAAAGCCTGCAAGAATGAGATTCCCAGCAGTTCCCCAGCAAAACATTTCAGTTGAGATTCCTAAAATATGGCCTTATTTACAACTGCTACTGGCATGTGATTGTTATCTGGACAATGATGTCAACAAATTTGTCAAGTGGGGTTGATTTGCCAACAAATACAGAGGTACCAGTTTCCTTTTTTTTTTTTCCTGGGGGGGCAAGGCTGAGTGTAAACTGTATATAAAGGATGGTCTTTCAACTGAACTCCCATTATATGGACCATATAGACTTCCAGTTTGATGGGAGGCACTGTTGAGATAGTCTTTAATTAATTGTTCTGCCCCTCACTGAGCCTGGTTCTGCCAGAGTGTTCTTCCCATTAAAGGGAAGTTTTTCTTCCCTTTAATGCTTGCCCATAGGGATCATCAGATTCCTGGGGTTTTCCCTGTATTATTGTAGGGTCTTTACCTCACAACATAAAGCACCAAACTGAAATTAATTTAATTAAAAAAAAAAAAAATTAATGTCATTCAGCATCGTTATAACGGGGGAACACTATCTACAGTGGCTAAAACCAGTTTTGTACCAGGTTGTAGATATCCTATTTTAATTCTCTACAGCTGGACATTTGGACATGATAGTACTTGTGCAATGGCACAAGTATGTAATAAGTACATGGCAGAACTTCTTTTTGTTTGCACTTGAGCCCTTTCAGGGTTAGTCTTAATGACAGATCCACTGACATCCTGTCGCTGTAGTCTTTTGACCAGCAGCTCTGCCCCTCAAATTGCCTGTTAAATTTAAAAGTGTTAGAGAAAGACAAGTGTGGGTTGTCTTTCTTTTATTTACCACTCTGTCTGTGTGAGTTGTGAAAGGTACACCGAGAGAAGGTGGAGACAGAGAATGGGAGAGAGAGACAGATGAAGAGAGGGAGAGTATGCAAACAGAAGGGAGGGAGACGCTCTGAGAGAATGAAAGGGAAACGGGGTGAAATGTTGTCGAAAACTGCAGCTGTGTGTTAGATAATGGGATGATGAGGTGGTGCACTCACATAAATGCACACACATAGACACACATACACACACTGCTTGCCAAGTCTGGTAAAAAACACTCATGTCTGGCAGAACATGAGTTGAGTTCACCGACTCCTGTTTGAGCGTGTGCTCATGCCAAAGTTTCTTTGCATGTGTTTGACAATTACATGCGTGTCTGCATATGACATCTGTGTTACTAAAGGCCACAGTTTCAATGCAGGTCTTGAGAATTTTTATATGATTGAAGGTTTTGAACTATACTGTAAAAAGAAATATTGCACAAGCGCAATAATGCTCCGCTGGCTTTTAATTAAAATCTGCGAGGCTAAAAGAAGGAGATTTTCTCTGTGGGGATCGATACAGTTTCCCATTATTAATACATTAATCTGCCGTTTCAGAGATGTCTGCTGATAATTCCCAGACCTCCTCCCCTCGGTCTACCACCATCATCTACTTGTCAAGCCTAGCATAGTTGCCATGGGAACATACAGTGGTGAGCAGCTTGGAAACCTGGTTGACCGGGTTACTGCAGAGGTAAAGGCACCGTATAGCGGAGGGTCAGAGATCCATCATGGGCTTCTTATGAAGCACACGGGGGAAAGAGCTTCTGGAAATGGAAGACTCAGCGTGACCTCTAATGTCACCTGATCACTGTCTCTCTCTTTCTCTCTCATGCACACACACACACAGACACACACACAACCTCATCATTGTACACATAAACAGTCACACAACAAAACCATCTGAGCATGCACTCACTCACACACCACACATGCTCTCCTCAGCCACACGCTGGCTTTATCGTGCTTCCTGTTTCCCACAGCTGCCCCACAATCCTTCAGTCTCCCAACAACAGGAAATTAAAGGAGCGTGGCGTGGCACCCCGAGCGCCTCGACTTTTTGATTTGTGCGAGTCGCTATCGCTAATGAAAATCAGCGCAGCGCTCTGGACAACGGGGGCCGCTGATAGAGGAGCGACTTGTTCACCACACAACAGTCTCCCAACAAGTGAGTGCTGTAAATCGCCTGATGGAAGGGGGGGCGGGGGCAGAGGAGGAGAATGGTGGTTAAAGAGGCCGGGAGATGCTGTGAGCATATGATTCGCCTCTGATGGGTTCAGTTTATATAGAAAAATACTCAGGTGTGAATATGAGCTGAAAAATCTAATAAAGACTTTAAATTTGTGACAGAAGGTTAGTTTAGCAACAAGAATGAAGGGAAAGGTTTACAAGACAGCAGTGAGACCTGCTGTGATGCGTGGTTTGGCAACAATGGCACAGGAGGCCGAGATGAAGATGTTGAGATTTCTGTTGGGAGTGACCACGAGGGACAAGATTAGAAATGAGCATATCACAGGGACAGCTCAGGTTGAGTGTTTTGAAGACAAAGTTAGAGAGGCGAGGCTGAGATGTATGTATCGCATAAATGATGATATATACATGATGATGAGCTGCCAGACAGGAGGAAAAGAGGAAGACCTCAGAGAAGATTCATAGATGAAGTGAAGGAGAACATGCTGAGCACTGGTGTGACAGAGGAGGACGTTAGGGTGAGATGGAGGTAAATGATCCTCTGTGGCAACCGATAAAAGGAGCAGCTAAAAGAAGAAGAAACGGAGTAGCACCGGTGAGGTCGTGGATGAGGATGTGCTTCTTACAAGTTTCCATTTCTGAAATTCAGTATAAAAAACATATTATTGTTTTCAATAAGTAAATATGTGTGGAGCTGGATTTATTGTCTTCCTTTATTTGTTTTTCTAAATTCATTAAATCGTTGAGTTTATGAATATAGTTTTACTTTGCTGCACAGAGGCTTGTATTGTTTTCTCTCCTCACTTCTTTTCCCTCTCCTTGATTCCTCCTCTACCTCTGCTCTCTCTGTTTATGAGTTTTCTTGATTTATTCTCTGTAATCTCACATCTTTTGCCTAACATTCCTCTTCATAGCATTCCTTTTTGTTCTGACATTTTCCTTACATTCCTAACATTCTTTTTTCTCCTGTCTATCGAGGCTAAAATGATTTTTTATAGAGTAAACATGTCATAAGCATAACCTTTAATCCAAAAGAGCTGGGCAGTTTAACACAGGAGTCTAGGGGGATTGACTAGAGTTTGGAGTCAAGTGGTCACTCTAGGAACCCGCATTCTCTCGTTTTTTTCCCCCTGACAATTACACACTCTCTCTCTCTCTTTCTCTCTCTCTTTCTTTTATAAATATTTCATTTTCATTTATTTCTCATTCTTCCTTTCACTATCTCTTCACTCTTTTCACTTTTACTCTTGTTTGTCTGTGTACTCTGTTTTGTTTCCTTCTTCCATTTTCTGCTTTTGTTTTAAGTTTACTTTCATCATTTATCCCTGAAATCTCATTCTCATTCTCTATTTCTTCAGTCTTTCTCCACCCTCTCCCACCGCCAAACTACTTCTCCTGTTTGTTTGTCCTGTTTTCCACCAGACTCAACCTTTAAACATCCTTCTTCCCTTCATTTCTTGTGAACACATTTTCCTACTAACCCTGTTTTTAGTTGTCCTTCTGTCTCTTCTTTTCTACTTTTTGCTCTTCACCTCTAATTTCTTCTCTCTTTGACCTCTGTCCATCTCTCCCCCACAGTGTCATCTCCCTCTCCTCTGTCTCTCGCATGATTTCTACCAGTATTTAGTGTTCAGCATTCAGACAAGGTCACAGCGTAATTTGTGTGTGTGTGGCTGCCTCTTTCCTTCGTCCCATCCAGGCACTCAGCCAAGAGAGAACGTCTTGATCCTGCACTTAGGACATTGTGTCTGTGTGTGTGTGAGTGTTACAGAAAGATTGATTTGTTTGGTTGTACAGGGAACAGTATAATATGTGTAATGCTCTAATGGCTGACAGAGAGAGAGGTGTAGTGACTTTCACTGTTGCAGATCCGATCAGATACCTGTCTTGCTGAAAGGTTGTGTTTTTGTTTGCAAAGTATGAACATGTTTGTCCATTCACTGACTGCCTCCTACGTAAGAATTATACAGTGATTTTACTCTATGTAAGCACTTTTGGATACTTGTAGAACAGCTATAGAGGTAATTTCTGCATCTATAAAATGCAAATACTGAATTGTTAGCAGAAGCATGTTATTTTTAAAATCACATTTTAAAAATTCCTTACATTTGTATTAATTAAAATAGGAAAAAACAAGGGAAACTTTCTTCTCTCACTTGATATTTAAAAGTTGACATTCTCAGTAAGATACAAATACTAAGTTGTTTTTGTTCCACAGGAAACATATATTTTGAGCACTGATTAAATTTAAACCTATTAATAATTTAATTTTACTATATTTTAATTGAGTTTGTGTGTGCCACCTCTATCTTTGTTGTACACCTACTCTACCGATTCCTTTGAATACTGCCTCTTCCTCTTCATTTAAATACTTTTTGTCTTCTTTCCTCTGTCCAGAGGATACACCAAACACTTTTTGCATATTTCCCCCAATACTGAAGCTGTACTTTTCCAGCCAACTGGTATTTCATACCACCCAAATCCTGTCCCAACTCATAGTTGAACACAACCCTTCCCAGTTACCTGGCTTGGGATTGGCACTAGGTGTGCACCTGCTTGTGGCTCCCTGTGGGTGGTTTGGATGATCACTTTTGAAGATGAAATTGATGTCACACTAGTCTACACTCTTACATAGTATTAGACATAAAAAATAGAACACTGTTATAATAATCTTTGCTGATCTGCTGTAAGCAGTTCTCAACAAATGAACTATGGTGTGAAGCAGATCCTCAGAATACAATTTTTTTTACAGTTTACAGTTTTACAGTTTGCAGTGAAACGGTCAGAATGAGCGTCGGCATTTCCAAATCTGAGGCTGTGGTGTTTCACTAAAAAGTTGTAGAGTTCACCCACTAACAGTATCTTGGGATTTTATTCACAAGTGATGGAAAGGTGAGGTGGACCTACATTGGTGCAACGTCAGCACTATTGAGGGCATTGTACCATACTGTCATGTTGAAGTGAAATTTGATCATTGTATCATTCACCCCCAGAATTGACCTGTATTTAAATTTCAGATGATTTCTCCTGTAATTTCATGTAGACCATGACCAATCTCTCTAGTACCTTCATCAAATTTTATGTTATACTCTGGGATCAGAGAGAGGATGGGGAAGAGCTCAGAAAAATAGAGGGAGCTTGGAGAGCTCCTTGACATCAAAAAGAACCGGTTGAAGGGATTTTGGCATGTAGTTGCAATGCCTCCCTGGTCCTTGCCGTTGGATGTTTTTCTGAACTGGGGTGCACCTACAACACACTGGAAAGATATCTCATCTGACATAGGATTGCTTTGGGATCCCCCAAGAACAATCGGAAAGAAGGATGGCTGGAATACCCTGCTTAGCAGACAGACAACCTGTCTCCTCCTGTTTCCACTATTTATACAAAGCTTGGCTAATCGCATCTTTAGTCACGTTCCAATCTCACTCTCAGACAAAAAACAAGTAACAGAGTTACCCAAAATGTTGAACTAGTCCTTTATAAGACCATTACTCACCCTAACCATTATATAAACTACTCTTTAAAAAAAACCATTCTTCAGCCAACTTTCTTTTTTTCTCTCCTCCCTTCACTCTCACTCTGGTGTGTCTCTTCTGCACACTCTCTCCCACTCTTTAATTTGACCAGCATGTTTTGCTTTTATGCATTTTTTTAAAAATAAAGTCAGCGTTAATATTCAAAACTGCAGCTTATCAATGTTTCTCTCTTTGCAAAGCAGCCCATAAATATTAATGTCGATCGGCCACGCTTCCTCGACGCACCGCCGCATTGGCCTCTTCCTGCATAGCTATGTGTGTGTGTGTCAGTCTGGTTGTGATTGCTTTGAGAGTTTGTGTGGGTTGGTATGCATTCATATTTATTGTCTGTGTGTGTGATTGTGTATGCGGGTGATCTACAATTTGTCTGGGAATTTGTTTCTTTCTGTATGGGTGTCATTTTTGTTCTTACGCCAGTGTCTTTCCGTGTGTAGTTAAAACTGAACTCTGTTTGTGTGCATGTGTTTGCCCCTGAAGAAATTCTTTGCGGGACTAATTGCCCTGCATGTGGTAAATGTTTTATTTTCTGTATGACTGTGACACAGGACCACCGGAACACACACACTCACACACACTGGCAACACAAACTGCGGTTGTCAACCGCCCACTGGATCGCCAGACACTCCTCCACCGTGCTGTACCAGGACTCCCGGTCCATCAGTTTCTCACTGATTTAGAGAATGCTCAAGGCATCCGTCTGCAGGAGAAAAGGGAGGGAGAAGTTAGGTGTGAACAGAGGCAGCTCCCCGCAGAGAGCCTGTGTCACCTGCACAAACGCCGCCTGCACTGCCCCATCCACTGCACCAGATCTGGGGCACCTTTCCGGGTGAGATCAGTTAAGGGGCTGGTCAGGTCCGCAAACCTGGTCACACACCAACGGTAGTAGCTGGCCAGCCCCAGACACCATCTCATGTCCTTTTTGGTCTTAGGGGGCATGATGCGATCGTGGCCGCAAAACCCGGTCCATGAGGCACTGGAATGTGGCCGAGGCTCTGAACAACAGAAGCGTAACGAATTGGTACAAACGGTACGGAGTGGAGAAGGCTGTTTTTTCCCAGGACTCTGCAGACAAAGGAATCTGCGAGAACCCCTTGGTTAAATCCAGTGTCATGAAAAAGCGGGCAGTGCCCAACCAGTCCAGGACCTTGTCGACCCAGGGCATTGGATACGCATCAAACTGTGACACTTTGTTTTAGTCGACACAGAGCCGTATAGACCCATCTTTCTTCACTACCAGAACGATGGGGCTACACCACGCACTGTGCGACTCCTCTATTACTCCCAGCTTTAGCATCTCTTCCAATTCCTTCTGCACTATTTGTCATTTGTGTTCCGGCAGCCTGTAGGGAGGTGAATGCACCGTCACGCCAGGCGTTTCAAAATGGTGCTCTATGAGAGAAGTACGGCCGGAGAGGGGGGGAGAACACATCAGCAAAATGCCATTGCAACACAGCAAAATCCACTCTCTGGCCCTGTGTAAGATGGTCATCACAATGGAGGGAGGCAGGGATGGTGGATTTTGGTACCTCCGGCCCCAACTCATCTTTCTCCTTCACCAGGCTCACCAGAGAAGCGGTCTCAGTCTCTCTCCAGGCTTTAATGAGGTTGAGGTGGTAAACCTGTGTGGCTCCTCCCCTGTCCGACAGTACTACCTAATAGTCAACAACCCCCACTCGCCGTGTGACCATGAAGGGTCCTAGCCACTTGGCGAGCAGTTTGGAGCTGGAATAAGGGAGCAATACAACCACTTTATCCCCCGGTGAAATTGCCACAGTCTAGCAAATTTTCTTGTGAGAGTCTCCCCGAAGTGTGTAGTTTTGCTCTCAGGTCCAGCACGTACTGAATTGATCATGGATTTTAACATCTTATTCAGCCGCTCCACCAACCCGTCAGCCTGAGGCTGGTAGACGCTGGTTGGAATAGATTTAACGCCCAGCAATCTGTATAGTTCCTTTAGTGTGCGCGACATGAACGATGTGCCCTGGTCAGTCAGTATTTCCCTAGGAATACCGACCCGGGAGACCTGAAACAGTGCTTGCGCCACGCTCCTTGCCAAGATGTTGCACAGTGTCACTGTTTCCGGGTATCGCGTCGGTATCCACCAGGACTAAGACAAAGTGATAGCTGAAAGCACTCCGGTGAAATGGCCCGATGAGGTCCATACCAATTTTCTTCGAAAGGGACCTCCATTAAGGGAAATGGACGCAAAGATGTCTTTGGAATGGCCAGCTGGTTAATCAGCTGCTGGTGTGGCCCCCATCGGCTGCTCCAGCACCACGGTGTGCTGTTCCCACAGAACCGCCAGCTGCTCATCCTGGGCCGCCGCCTGCTGTGGGGACATCGCCGCCTGCCGTGCGGACATTGCCACCAGGTCCTGCATCATCTGACTCACCATCATGAGCGACTGGGCGGCCGGCTGAACGGCCGGTTGGGCGTGTTGGCCGGGCTGGGGGTCCGACATTGCGGCCTGGGTTTCGGCACCACTTGTGACACAGGACCCCTGTGCCCACATGCACACACACTGGCGTCAGGTTGAAGTAACAGGCCTTTTTTATTCATGGCAATGCAAACTGCGGTTTTTAGCCTTGGTCAGCTCAGGATGCAGACACTCCTGGCTTGTTGCCACTCACTTCTCCCCTGCCTGGCTGTCACTGTCAAAAAGAGCAGACACACAGTCAGTTAACCTGCCAGGCACACCTGTTCTTCCTGCCTCGGCGCCGCTCTGTGAGCTCACTGCGTCACCCCTCCTCTGCAGCAGGCCAGAGGCCACAGCTACGCCACAAGGGGGAATGTCTCCCCTGCACCCTGGTGACACACCTGCACCCTGAGGCCCTGCATGTGTGGGTGGGTGTGGTTGAGCGGGAAAAGGGGGGGGGGGGGGGAATGGGGGGGGGGGGAG
>VOQK01029195.1:0-18896 GCA_015052645.1 Benitochromis conjunctus | reverse complement strand
TGTTGACATTTGCTCGAGAGGGTGGAAGGACGCGGTGCTTCAAACCAACAACGGATACATTCATACATGCACGCACACATGTACACTGACACTGATATGCACTCACACCCCACTCCCCAACACCAACGCCTCCTATGCTTCTGCCCCAGTCATGATAGATGGTGGTCAGGGAAGCGCTGGAAACGGCTGCAGGCCATGATGGGACTGTCTACGTGGACTCTTGTGTCACATGTCATCTGTTATCCCCTCCCACCCCAGTTGCTTGTCATGTGTTTGATGTTGTATAATATCTGTGCTTTATGTGCCGAGGTGTTTTTTATCTACTGTACTCAGACAGGTGTCTGGAGTCCTGTAGGAGTAGAGTATTTTTTTTTTCCCCTCACCTCTCCTGATGTTGTGTATTCTGTGCTTCATTTGAAAATTTCCCCTCGCGGGACAATAAAAGGATTTTTCAATTCAATTCAGTCACGGCAGGAGTGGCAAAACTCATACATGTAAGTGATAACATACTTGTTACAGTATGGCTTTATACCTGTACAGGAAATATTTTAGATGGTTTGCAGAGGGACTCATCTGTATCTCCTGTGTTCTTCCTGCTCCTTCCTGACGAACTGGTGCACTACCGCCACGCACTGGTAGGAGGTACATATCTAACTGTCTTCATTTATTCAGTGCGTTTAAACGACAAAAAAACAAACGAATTAAGTTAATGAGTCCAATGAGTCATCGCTTGTGCTGCCTTCAGGGTGAGACTGGACAATTAAATTGTTAGCAAAATATCTGGCTGACTGAAACGATTGCATTAGTAAATGTAGTATTATGTTATTTGCTATTAGTATTACTGTTTACTAATGGTTTCTTCATGTGATAAAACACTGGTTATATAGTACTATGGAATATCATGTATTTTAACATGTAATATGTTAGCACTGTGATCAAAAATCCAGCAAAACAATGTGAATGTCCTCACTATTTGTGCCCTTTTTCTTTGTTTTGCTGTAAAATGTGATTTTGAAAGCCACGCTGTTGTTAAGGGAAATGTTTCATGCTCATATTTTTGAGATTTACATTTGAAAATGGTGAGTGGAATAAAAGAACGTGAACACCGCACTGCGTGGAATCTACCATATTGCCACGTTCCAAAGGAGCGAGGAAGGCGGGGCAAAGATAAGACTATCCACACGGCTGAATAAGCCAAACGCTTCTCGATACCCATTGGGCATAACCTTTCCAAACACCGCCCATTTTTGTGTAACAAGGCTTTCATTGGCCAAGAGAGCTGTCAGTGGTAAAGCGGACGGGGTTTCTTTGGTTCTGAGTTTTATTAGATAGGAGCAGAAATTTTGATTTCTTTTCACGGCTTTCAACAAGCACCGGTCGTTCCTGTCCTCTATCAGACGTTTTCGGTCCTGCAACCAAGGACTCAGCCATGGCTTCAAAGAAAAGCGGCAAAGGGAACCCAAAACCAAAAGGTGGGTTTCATTCTGTCACGATAGCGCTGGCTGGGATGATGCAGCCGTCAGCGTTCACTGGCAGGCCTATGAAAGTTGACTGGCTGTCACGCTGTTGGCTGCTCTGTACGGGGGTCGTTTACCCGTCATTCGCAAGTCTCTCGACGGTGGCGGGTTTAGAGAGACTGCTAGCTAAGCGACGCCTCGGTGCTTTTGTTGGTTAGCCCAGCTGTACATTATCACAGCACCGCAGGTCAGTCTGACACGGATCTGTTCACCATGGCGGCTCGAGCTCCCGGGATTACCGGGCAACATTGCCTCGCACGCGACAGATAACGTTAGTCGTCTCTCGTGAGGCTTTATTGCGTTGCGTTGGTGATGTTGGTAGGCCTGCTCAGCCAGTCAGTGTGGACTCCGGGCACCCCGCCCCCAGTTTATCTCCGTCACTTTGTGCTCACGTGTCAGTATCCGTGGTGGGGTCATACGTGGCTCCCGGGGCTCTCCTCTATCTGTATATCCTCCATTGCTGTTGTAGTTTTAGGCCCGCTGGAGAGCGTGTAGTACAGTCTTCTGATTAATCTCATTCAGTCCCGTTTTTTGTTTATTTTTTGGAAATAACACGTGAGGTTGTCACATCTTAACGTACCAGGTGATAACTCAAAGACAAGGGGGAGGACCCATGTTGTGTGTGCTGATACAAACGACTAAGCCACATGCAGAGTACACTCTGTCCTCACCGACTGTTTACAATTCCTCCATTGCAAGTTTCAGGTTAGGGTTAGCACAGGAAACTATACAACCAGGTCAGATGGTCCCATGATAGTGTTCTGCACATGGATGCATGGAAAGAGCACCCAGGAAGGTGATTACGCAGTGGTGACAGCAGAAATGGCTATCTGGCTAATGTAGTGAAGAAAAAACACTAAAACAGATGAGCTTATATTGAGATATGTTTGTTTAGCTGGCTCAGATTGGGAAAGAACAACAAAACCAAGATAACTTGTCTGAAAAAATATGTTCAACATTGGTACTGTGCTTGTCAGGACATTCACAGAGATTGGAGAAATCAGATTTATGAAAAGATTTTTTGTTCATTGTCAGTTAACCACTCCACTCTTGGTGTATTACCCCACTTTTCTCCAGCTCTGTTGTTGTTGTTTTGTTTTTACACCCTGAATGACTGTGAACGTATCTCAGAAAGGACACAGCGTGCTCACCACTGGTTTTAGGGAACTTTTCGTGGGAGCTGCAGAGAGCAGTGTAAAATCACAATTTTTGTTTTTGTCTTCTGTACTTCTTTACCTTGTTTCTATGTGATCTGTAAAAGATGTGTAGAGGTAATATGTCTCTTTACATCAAGCTAAGTGACTGTTAAAACACTCCAAGTCTAACCTACTTCGTCCCATGGTCTCAACCTTTCCTTATCCTACATAATTCAATGAATTAAAGCAGGTAATACTACGTTTTTCTCTATTTTGCAGTACGTAGATGTAGCAGACATGTAGAAGAGTTTTGCATGCTGTAGTAAATCCAAAGGCAGTTTGAAGTTTAGAAAAAACTGTGGCTCAGAATAGGTGCTTTTGGTCTCTAAAACATTTTCATAGTTTGAGTAATTGTTGGAGACGGTACCCCCATTTTTCTGTCTTTTTTACAAAGTCTAATACTTGAGTTGGTACTTTGTCAGCATAGGGAAACTTAGGTTCAAACATAGCTCCAGGTGGATTACTTGAACACATGAATGCAATGCTGGCAAACACCATTTGTAAAAAAAAAAAATAAATAAAAAAAAAAAATACAGTTTTCAAGGTATTAGCTGTTAATATCAGTCTCATAAATGGAACAAAGTCCAAAAAAATTAACCAACAGTGAGGTCCGGGTATTTACCTGCATGCAGGGTAATCCCAAGAACTGCTAGGTATAATAATAATTTTATATAATAATAATAAGAGTAGGTAGAATTAGGCAATACATTTGTGAAATAAGCATAGTAATAATGCTAACATTTTCTTACTAGTTAGTTAACATTCACAAAAACAATTGTGAACAAACTATTCATTTTTTTTTGCAAAACTTCAAAGATTTGTAATGTTATATAAAGCGCTATTACTACTTTACTTGTAGTTTAATTACTCCAGCTGCAGTTTTAGGGTTTTATTCTTGTTGAGGGAGAGAAGTATAGCAGAAAAGCATCTGAGAACTTGTGCATAAACAAACCAAACAATTGAAATCTGCTCTAATACTCATTTGAGCACTTTGCCCAGGCTGTCAACATGTTCCACAGTGAAACCCTGTCTGTCAGTGCTTTTGCCTTGGTAAACTATTCTCATGATAACATTAGTAACATGGTTTTTAGCACTGACTTACACACTGGCTCCTGGTGTATAACACAAATGACTGCAATCCCACATTTAGCTCTGGCTTCATTTCACTCTCTTAGCTTAAAGGTCTGACAGATTTGTGCAGCCATTGGTTTTAAACTCTGCCAGTTTGTTCATTTCAGCCTAACCAAGTATACAGTTACCTCTATGAACAAACCTCCTAATGCTGTAGTCCCTTTTATTGAGGGCATTGCTACCAGGACCTCTGTAATCTTATGTTATGTCACGCACAACGAGTGGGCTGTGTCATTGTTTATCCGTCTCATACACTCGATCAAGCAACAAATACAAAATGAAACAAAGATTTGATTTTTAACAAAATCAACATGTCTCTTACAGCGAACATATGCGCCTCCATTTAAAAAAAAGTTACGGCTTTTGTGCAATTTGGCGCATTTCAAATGAATGAATGAATGAATGAATAATCCAAAAAGTAGCTGAAACAAACAAGGTTAGTGTGTTGCCCAGTTGTGTTTGGCATGTAGACTGGAGCAGCACCTCTACATCCTGAGCCACAACCAGCCAGTCTGTCAGCCATGAGCTCTCTTCCAAATGTGGTTCATGATTGAACAAACGTCTTCCTCAAAATACATGTAGGCAGATCCTTTTCACAGCTAACTAATGGCTGTAAGACATTTTTTGATTGTGAATGTTGTGCGTTACCTCATGTGATCAAACAGTGACAGCTGCATATGTAATATTGACTCTAAACCGTAGACTGCTTGTCAGGACTTTGGAGCACGTGATCTCATGCTGGTACCTGGATGGTAGATCTCATTGTCTTTGTCATTAGTGTATTTCTGCTGATAAATGTGCACTTTTATCATTATTTTTCCTTGTCTCATGCCTTCTTGACTTTTCCACATTACCCACTCTCAGGGCTCCTGCTCTTCTTCCCCTCTCCACATGGCTGGGAGTTGCTTGAGTACATCACAGATGGAAGGGTAATGGCCTTGTCTGCTCCTTTGGGGCCAGTGTGTGATGTTTTGTGTCCTTTGCATTTGCTGAGTGTGTTGTTTTTCTCAATCCAACCCTGCACATGGCAATGGCTCCATGTAACCTTGCATGAGAGTACAGCGCTTTGTGTGTCTGTGTCAGGTGTCATGTTTTGGTTTGGAGCTGTCATGATATGCTGTGTGGATTAATTTTGCAGACCCAAATACACAATGCAGAAATTTAACTCAACATGAGTATTTAATGCTGATGTCCAGAGTTCAAAAGTTCAAAAGCAAGAATCCAATGGCAGTGCCAGAGAATATCCAAAGACCCATGGTAAATAAGCAAAACCAGAGCTAGAGGTTACACAGCTATAACAGCTATAGCAATAAAGACACAAGAGGAAAAAGGTAGAGCACAACACAGATGAAGACATAGCCATAACAAGACTGGGGAGAGAATAGGTGCTACCCAAATATAACTGGGAGGGAGACGTAACTGAACAGTGGAATGGAATTACGTTGGAAAGAGAGGAGGATAAGACGGGGAAACATGGACGATGAAGGACAAACACAGAAACGAGACTGGAACACAAAAGGAAACTAAAAGCAACCCTCAAAGCCTGCAGTAACTAAAACGGACAGGAACTGAAGACTCAACGTAGACGAATATAATAAAAATGAATAAGAAACCACAAAGAGCCAAAGAAATACAGGGATGTAAATAAACTAAATATTAAGTAGAACAATCAGTCAGTCCAGTCTTTCTTTAATTTTAAATGATAAAGTCAATCAAATTTTTTTTTTTATTAATGCTTCATATTCATTGACCTTTAGTCTTATGTTTTGCCTTCCATTTGAAATGGGTTTTAAAAAGACATCTGTGGACACCTCAAATCATTGACTAGTCCCTCTGTCCCTGTGATCTCATCAAAATAGCTTGACGCTAGCTTCAACAAATAGCAGTCTGAGCTAATACTAGTGACTTTCTGGGGATCTGTCACAACAAAGCCGGGCGTGGGGTTTGGTTCCTGCCTTTTCTGTTGCACACAGATTGCTGCCACCCTCAGTGGAATGTGCTGCGTACTATTGCAGATCCGGGCGCCGCTAAACCAAACCAGCCTGTGCTGCTGCTGCTGCACTAAGGAAATGGACACAGTTGCAGTTGTATGACGTGGCTTTAAAAATGTGTGTTTGAAAACATTCTCCCCCAATGAGGAAAAAAACGTTGGCGTTTTCTTGTAAACCTGGCTAAAGATCAGAAGTGGGCTGAGACTGTGCAGGGCTCAAATGTCCTCTGTAGTATACAAAACTGTGTGCACATGCATGAGCTTGGACACACTCTAAAAGCTCGAGGGACAGAGGTAAGTCTGAAGGCGTGCACAGCAGCCCTTATATAAGAGCTAAGAAGAGTTGCTCGGGCTGAACAGTGTGTACAGACTGTGACAGAGAGAGGCTCTGTGCACGTCTGCCTCCCTGTTTGTGAACTGTGCTCATATGAAAATGGAATTTACACAACAACAAAGTGGTATGTTACTGCATGCTTTCTCTTCTCTTCATATGGAGATATTGGATGCATCCTAGCAAATTGGAAGTATGTCTTTGTGTTAGCCCTTTTTAGGGGTAAAATTGTGTTACTGGATATTTAAAGGCAGGAAGTAATCCTCTGAGATTGTCTAGTTTGATTTGTTCTTTGTTACCTGATTTAGTCACACTATAGAAGGACATGAGGACAACCATATATATCATTGCATACTCCAGCAGTGTGGCTTGACCTTTGTTATTTACAGTGCACTCTATAACACACGAAGCAGAGTACCAGGGCTGTTAATGAATATTCTAAATGTGCTTATAATCAGATTTTTAAAGTGAGCCCTCTGGATGATGTAGCCCACTGTTATTTGGAAAGATGCCCAAACTATTCACTCACCCATCTGTCTCATTGAATTCAGGTGTTTCAATCACTGGCCACAGGTGTATAAAACCAAGCAGCATGCAGGCTGCTTCGACATGCATGTGTAAAAGAATGAGTTGCTCTCAGGGGGCTCAGTGAATTCCAGCGGGGTACTGTGATAGGACGCCACCTGTGCAACAAGTCCACTCTTGAAATTCCAAAGTCAAATGTTGGTGGTATCATAACAAAGTGGAAGGGGTTGGGGACAACGGCAGCTCACCCATAAAGCAGTAGGCCACATAAAGTTAAAAGTAGAATGGGAGGCAGAGCCTTCAGTTTTTAGGCCCCTCTTCTATGGAACCAGCTCCCAGTTTGGATTCAGGAGACAGACACTATCTCTACTTTTAAGATTAGGCTTCAAACTTTCCTTTTTGCTAAAGCATATAGTTAGGGCTGGATCAGGTGACCCTGAATCCTCCCTTAGTTATGCTGCGATAGGTGTAGGCTGCTGGGGGATTCCCATGATGCACTGGGTGTTTCTTCTTCACTCACTATGTGTCAATAGCCCTGGGTTTTCTCTGTATGTATTATTGTAGGGTCTACCTTACAATATAATAAAGCACTTTGAGGCGACTGTGATTTGGCGCTGTATAAATAAAATTGAACAGAATAAAGTCACAGAGCACTATGCTGAGATGCAGAGTGCCCAGTGGTCACCAGGTTTCTGCAGTTCTTACTACAGGGCCTGAGGTTTACCAGAACACTGAACATAGAATGGGTTTCCATGGCTGAACATCTGCAACCTTATATCAACCAGCATAATGCACGATGCACAGTTCCTGCATTCTACATCAGTGAAGATGTGTTCCCTGGAGTGACGAATTAGGCTTCTCTATTTGGCAGTCTGGGGATTGAGTCTGGGTTTGGGAGTTGCCGGGAGAACGACACTTGTCTGCATCGTGTACTGCACCGTGCCAAGTGTAAATTTGGTGGAGGGGCACTGTAGTGTACTTGAATATGTATATGAGGTAGTTTATTGAGAGTTTCCTGTTTGATGTTGAGGAACAGATAATATTTGTTCTGTATAGAGGTTGTTCAATGCCGACTCTTTATGTTTATTTTGTAATGCGTAGTTATGTAATTGTTTTGTCTAGTTGGGTTTCTCATATTATTCATTTGCCGTGTTGTGGACATAATAGATCATTGAATCAAGTGAACAAAATGCTTTGGCCAGTTTTGGCAGCATCCCAGAGTAACATTACAACTGAGCAAATAGAGGTGTGCTGTCCAACAGTATCTCTGCCACACTGTTTAAGCATCCAGTGACAGCTGCGTTCTAGTTCGTTGGGTCAATAAGATAGTCCTTAAACGTCATTCTCTTCATCCTCTGTTGGAAGTCTTGCTAATTTCAATGAGAATAACACGGCTGTGTAAACCTGAATTTCTTGCTGCGGTAACAATGTTGCCACGCAGCTGCTTGTAGCAATGGTATTGTGCAATTGAACCAGTACAGAATATAGATTAGAACCAGCTTCTAAGAAAAAAACTAAAGACAACGACAATAAAGGGCTATTCTCTTCTATTTTCCTTACAGTTATTAGGTAAGGACCACACGGTGTCGTGACAGTTTTCAACACGTTTGCCAAATACGACAGGCACTTGATGTTTTGGGTCATTTGATTTGCATTCTGCTGAAAGCTCCAGTTTCTCACCCCTAAACCACGTAACTATGCTAAGGTTTCATGTGCATCTTATTACGGTTTGTTGCCAAGCTCTAATGTCTAAGGTTATGTGTGTAACTGCTGGTACATCCACTAACTAAGCTTCAAACAGGCTGGTTAGTCAAGTCAAGTCAACTTTATTGTCAAATATGCTATACATGCATGACATACAGCACAGATGAAATATTGGTCCTCACTGACCCACGGTGCGAACAAGCAATACAATAAATAGAGGTAGAAATAAAACTGTGTAGATAGCAACACAGTAAACAGTAAAGACATATGTATGAGCTTCCTCTTGTTGTAAGTAGGACTTCATCTGTGTCAAAGTTGAAGCCTTTGTGAATGCTCGTTTTTCCTGTGTTAGCTGTGTGAGTGGCACCTGTGGCTCACTCAGTGAAGTTATGTGGGGTTGCTAATGCCTCGGGGGTGGAGGCACAAGCAACTACACAGCTTAACTATACAGCTGGGAACAGGATTGTATTAAAAAACAAACAAAAAAACCCCAAACATTCTTTTAATTTGCTCAGTAATTGTAGACTTCACTATTACAGACAAATATTCATTAACTTAACAAACATTCCATTTAAAACATCTGATATACTTAAATGATTACAGATAAATGGGAAACTATGGAGCAGGAGGCATAATGGGGTCATGTGGTAGGGATCTGGGCTCTTAGTAGTCGTGTAATGTAGTGTAAGGATTGACTCCAACAATTAGGTGAGAAGCATTCGGCAACAACGGAGACACCTCAGGCAGAACCAGCCTCAGGGAGGGGCTGCAGTGTGCTGCGACCGGTTGGGGTGAGGAGAAGAGGACTACGGGAGACAGGACAAAACATGCATTATGGGAAAGAATGTTTAATAACTACTAACGATTAAAAGCAATAATGGTGTCTAAACACAGTCAGAGAAAAGAGAAGAGCATAGGGACACAAGGACCAGACGAAGCATCAGAGAAAGAAGAAAAATGACATGCACTAATAGTGGAAAGGTCATGGTCATTGCAGCAGCCTGAGCCTATTGCAGCATAATTAAGGGATGGTTCATTAGACCCTGAGCCAGCCCTAACTGTGAGTTTTAAAGTCTAATGTTCAGAACACGAGGTCTTTAGACGTGATGGGGCCTAATCGCTATGTAAGGAGAGGATTTCAAATTCAGCTCTGACAGGAAGCCAGGGAGGAGAAACTACTGTGCTGCAGCATTCTGCATTAAATGAAGGCTTTTCAGGGAGCCTGATCATTATTGAAGCCTTTGACAAATGTAACCCCTTCCAGATCGATCTTATTTATTGATTATTACGTTATGATTGATCGTGTCTAATGCTTTTGAGATCCACTAATGCTCCAGCTGCATACTGTTTTTTATCTCTAGCATTTGTAATCCCCTCGATTCAGTCAGTTAATGCCGGTGATGTTGAGCTGCTTTATCTGAGTCCATACTGATTCATTTTAACCAACAAGCCTATAGTTTGTGAGTGGTGTGTGTTCCCAGTTACATGCAGCGGTACAAATGTCTGTTTGATACGTTGCAGATGTCTGTAAGTGGATCCTTCTGTGATCTTTTTTTACTGCTGCTGTAAGAATATCGAACATTGAGTGTTCAAGCAGAAAGGTGCCATGCAGGTACCCGTCCATTTAGCATTCTACAAAGTACACACTGAAGATTTTAAAGTCAAAGTTCACAATATGAGGCAGGGAGGAAAGGAGCCTTTAAATATGGCCAGTTAATGGCTCTGTCCTCCTCTCTATCTCTGTATGAGGGCCAGCTGGTTTAACAGCACTATTAATAGCTGTGTATGACCTCTAGAAGCCATATCGTGCTCAGAGAAGAGAATGGCACACATGATGACTGGTGGATGAGCAAGAGAAAGCAAGCCAGTCAATAGAGAAAGAGGGAAGGGCCAGAGAGTCACAGAGAGAGAGGCTGAGCTCATATTTGCCCTAGCTGGGATAGCGCGCTGCTTTTTGGCCAGCTAACCTCCCGTTGGGTCCAGTCGGCAAACCGCCATACGCCATAGATGGGTGATCCAGTGACCCTGGTGGAGTCTGCTGCCTCCCCTGTTGTTACAGCAATGCCAGAAGTGCTAACTGAAGAAAACCAAGGTGAGGCTATCAAATCAAAAGCATACAAGTTACCAAACAGCATGGCGTTGTTTTAGTTTTTTAATTCACAGTAAAGGACTGAGTGTTCAGTCATTGTCCAGGATTTAAGATCCAAGTGTACTGGTTTATATACACCTGCCCGCTCCCATAGGTGCGCCGATCAGCTGCTCCTTAAGGTAGAGGTGAGCGAGCTTTGGCTGCAGCTGCTCCAGAGTGGTGGCGTGATCCTTACACGTTAGGCAGGCCTCTTCTCTTTCTGAGTCTAAAACTCTTCTTAAAACAGATTTATTTGCTGAAGCCTTTGGCACTCTTTAAGGGGTTCACTCAATGTGTTTTAATACATTTTATTTGATTTATTTAGTTATGATTTCTTTTTTAAAATAAATAGTGAAAATTCTCCAGATCCAAGATGCCCTGTCTAAAAACCAGTTCCTATATCTGACTGAAATGTTACTCTGCAGCTGATTGTGGCTTATTTTATGTGTGATGAGATTATTTTGAGTAGAAATAAGACAGATATACTTGGTATGGGCCTCACATGTTGTAGGTGTGCAAAGGAAGTGTTTGATATTTGAGCTAGCATATAGCACCTGTTCATTCTCTCTGCCACCATGCTCTCACATGGAGCGTGTCTTTGTCACTCCAAGAATAGCTTCCTGGGCATGCTCTTCTTCTCTTTCCCCAGCACCACTTACACAGGATTGGGACAGTAATGCCCGAATAAATCAAATGATTTCAGATTAGTAATGAGGAAACATGAGGGTGAGAGAAGGCGAGTGATTGAAAACCTTAGTAAGGTAGAAGTTACACTGAATCTTCTTGATTTACTGCAGAAGAACTCCAGAGGTGAAAGACATCAGGACATCTAACATGTTAGACTAACTTTTTCTTAAGTGTTTTATTTGTTTTTGTTTTCTGTAAGTTGTCAGAAAACTGACACTTTTGAGCAACATTCTGGTCCACACTCCACAGCGGCCCACACTGTGGGGCCTGTGTGGGGCCTGGTGTGTGGGCCGCTGTGGGTCTGCCAACACAGGCCTGTTTTTTGGGATTAACCATGTTCAGACAATCAAAACGAGGGCAGTTTATGGATGTAAGTCCAAAGCTCAAGCTTCACACTGGCCTCAAGATTTATTTTCAGACATTTCTGTTATATAACTAATAACTTTGTCCTTCCAGTGTGTGTTCACTCCATGTAGTTGGGCTTCATGTAAATGGAAAAAGAAACAGGAACACTGCGAGCTTCTCACTTTGTTCTTTGCTGTTTTGTTGGTCTCTCTGGTCATCAGTTATATTTATAACATTAGCATTAAACCTGCTGCAGAATGATTTGCACCTGGGGAGTCCTGCTGAACACAGTAATAGACCAGTAACAACAGTGAGAGCTATAAAGGCTCCAGTCATGGAAGTCAGGATTCACATGTTTCTGTTTCCTGATGTTAGCTTTTGCTCCCCAGACTTTACTAATTATTTCAATGTACTGAGTGTGTAAAGGAAAACTTTGAGATGTCAGGTCCACATTTGAACCTGACATCACGTGTATTGTCTTTACAGATGGTGCTAAAAGCCAGTCCTCTAACAAGAATGGGAAGAAAGCCGACTCCGAGTCCGGTGGCAGCAGCTTCTTCACTTGGTTCATCGTGTTAGCCCTGCTGGGTGTCTGGACCTCTGTAGCTGTGGTCTACTTTGACCTGGTTGACTATCAGGGAGTTCTTGGTGGGTACATGTTGCAACACACACACACACACGTGCGTTTGGCTTTGAGAGAATTTGAATACCTTCATTCTGCCTAAAGGAACTTCCTGGAAAGGTGTGGCAGTAACTAGTTTGGCTTTTGTTATCTGTCCACACACAACGCCTTCCATCTGTCCCTAAAGTAAACCTTGAAGAAGAACCAGTCTAACTGTCATTATCAGAGCACTAAACTCAGACCAGCAGCCATTATTAACCTGACATGAGTGTGCCTCACTCTGCCGTCGTTCAGTCTCAGCACTTGCTTTAAACCAAACACTTTGCTAAACAGCTTGCAAATCACATAAAAGTCAGTCAAATGAAATGAAGGAATACAACTGCTATATATTGAACTTACCTAAAAACTAGGTGCAGACTCATTAGCCTGCTGCATGTTGACCCAGTCTGTGCAGAAAGACTGAAGCTGTCCTTTTACAGCTGACCTGCTGCCGATGCATGCCGTTGCCATCTTTAAGCACAGCGTGCCATCTGCCTGCCTTAATGATAAATGATTTTTGTCTGTGTATGTATGAAATCTGTGTTATCTCTTAACCCTGTCTTTGTTACATTATGTGTGTGTTTTTATTTTTTGTTTTGCATGCAGATAAGGCTAAGGGCTTACAAATTAACCTGTCTGAAGCCTTGCAAGGTAAAAAAAATCATAATGTATATTGTGCATATGTTAATGAAAATGACTTGTTGTCACACACACTCTTTTCAGAGTCTAAAAAGTCTAAGGCAAATTTTCCACATGTGTGCCCATTCAGTGTTTGGGCAGTAACATCTGCAACACACCGACGCATTCCTAAACTACAAACGTCCACAACGACTACGTGTGTAATTAAGCAAATACATTATTCAGCATGCCTTTTATAGCCTACCTAAACTGACACCACTGTGTTCGTTTGTAAAAAGTACCATTATACCCTTCATGTAGCACTCAGAACCCACAGAAGTATTTAGCAATCAACATTACCGTGGACTGAAGGCCGTCATCCTCGTGAAGCTGCTGAGGTGTCAGTCACACAGGCTGGAGGTCGAGTCTCTGCTAGATTCAGCTGGTGTGGTCACACCAGTCATTTAGACACCATGACCCTCATGCCTCTCCAGTGTTTGCAGTTCACATATGATCTTATAAATGCTGGGCACCATGTAGAGTTACTGATTGCTAAACGTTCTCCCAAAAATGGTCTTTCTCTTAAGGACACTTTAAAAAAAAAACAACTTTTAATACATTTTCCTTTAGAAGTCATTTTTATAGTACAATATAAAATGAGAATGATTACAGTGAGCACATGTAGTTAATGGACATGTATGAGAGACAACATACATTAACATGAATTTGCAAACCTTTGTGTAGTGTGTCTGTACTGAACGATGCACGTGAACAAACATGTTTGTGTTTGCTGCCACTGTAGGTAAACTGGTGGCATACGATACAGACGGCGATGGAGACTTTGATGTCGAGGATGCAAAAGTTCTGCTAGGCAAGTTGATCAAGCTACAATTCACAGCTGTTGTCACTGTTTGCTGCTCTGCAGAACTACAAAACCATTTCTGCGTGCCCACTATGATGTATTTTGTGTTTGTGAATTAGACAAAATGCTAGTTTGGGTTTCTTTTGCATGGCTAACAATCACAGGGCTGTTTTCATTAGACATAATACAAGAAAGCTGAGCTCCTCATTTGGTTTTCTATGCCAGCATGAACAACTGAATGCCCTCCAAAAGGTTTTATTCACAGACACAGTGAAGAGAGGACAGGAAAGCGGGGCCAGGGGGCCGCGGGTCGGGCTCGAACCCAGGCTGGCTGCTAACCCTAACCCGTCTAAATGTAGTCTAAAGCTTAGCTCCCTACACAAAAAGGTCGGTGCTCACCCAATCGGGGATGTCCAACAGTTTGCTTGTAGAGGATGGAATTATGGAGACTCCTCACTGTCAGGTATCTAAAAGAGCGCTACTGTTATTCGCTCACTGAGCAGGTTCCTTTAAAGGAACGTTAGTGGTACACTCCCTCAACGAGTGCGATAAGTGTTGACTCCTATGTTGGCCCCGTTCAGCTGTAGATCGTCTCTGTGGTAATCATCTCCGTCTTTATACAGACTTCTTTTGTTTCTCAGCAACTTGATGGATTTTGCAGCTAGTGCATAATATTTAATGTAGGGCTGTGTGATATGACGATATATATCAGATAACGAAATGAAAACCTCTATTGTTTCATATTATACGCTATCGTTTGTTTCGTGGCGTTGCAAAATAAACTGTTTACTGGAATATTTTTTCCATGGTGTGGATGGTCACCGTGTGGATGCAGGCACAGAGGATACCAGCAGAAAGAGTGTGGAGAGAGTTTACGGACGAGAAGCCAACAAAGAGCCGTCAGGTGCTCAAAATCAACCTCAGACTCAAACGTTAGAGCAGGTGTTTCCCCGCAGCACGCCATGTAATAAACACTCACAAAGACACAACTTGTATCTAAAAATATATCGTTTCATGCATCAAAACACTCGACTCCAGGTACACGACGCCCAGCTGAAAACACTTCACACAGGCCGAGCTGCCCGAGATTAACAGAAAAAGCATGATTTTGTGATATATATCGTTATCGGGATGAGAGATGTTTATATCAGTACGAGAGAGTTTGGTCAATAATTCAAAGGGAATTGGAGATTTGAGCACTTTTGTCATGTCAGAAGACTAACTAGATGAATCTTCCTGCTGCTTTGGCTTCTGGAAGACTTGGCAGGAAAACATCCAAGACAACTCGATGCAACTGAAGCATTAAGATGTGCCATCGTACTGTTATGTGCCCACTGGGGTAACCCACATTTATGTTGTCTCCCCTGTTACCCCTTCCACCCCCACCACCATCCCCATTTCCACTAATCTGAGATGTGTTCTAGTTTGTGCACTTGATTTTGAACATTTCAGAGCATTTTATATGAACATGGTTTGGATCAGCAAGAAAACAGAAACAAAACTTTGCTGTAGTTGTTTTGGCACCATCAGTGGGAGCATCATCAGTGGGAGCATCTCTTGGAGAATGGGAATTACACTGGAGAGGAAGTTATACAAACATGAACAGGATAATGTTCACACATCAGATCTAATTTGGTTGTAAAAATGCTGAAGATAGCTAGGAGATCTTCTACTTCAGTGTTGTCTTCAGTACTGTTAGTTCTGTGTGGTGCAAAGCAGAATTGGCTTTTGCAGTTTTTAGTGTCTGTGTCTAATATTGCTAAAGCTTACATGCCAGACCATAATAAATTGGCTAAACTTTCTGAACTTAGTATTATAAGATGTGCTGACTCACTACCTAAACATGTTTTTATTGTATTACTTAAGTACCCAGTAAAAGAGAGAGTAAAAGGATGGCTAATGGTCTGTGTTTGTGGGCAGAAGTTAAAAAACAAACAAACATGTGGTTATTCAAGCATGACATCCCAGTGTACTTCAGACCCAGCCACACACTCAGACACACACTGGTTCATCGCAAAGACACAACTCCTCCGCAAAAACACAAGCGAAGCAACACAGTGTATGCTGTACAGTGTAGCGAGGAATGCTCAGACCTTTACAATGAAGAAACCAAACAGCACCTTCATAAATGCATGGCACAACATGAAAGAGCCACCTCGACGGGACAAGACTCAGCTGTTCATCTGCATCTAAAGGTCAAAGGTCACTCTTTGAGGACGCCAATGTTCAGATTATTTGAACGAGTAGTAAAAGAGGCCATCTTTGTCCACTGTGAACGACCATGGTTGAACAGAGGTTGTGGTTTATTGCACCAACTGTCTGCCACGAGTCTGGGCGTCCCTTCCCAGGAGCCTCAGCGCTCACGCACATCTTGGTCAGTTGATCTCAACAGGTCACATGATAGGATGGGGCAAGGTCTCAGTGGTTTTGCCCAAAGCCTCTGGTGGTAATGACCTAAACCTTTTTCTACATCTTGGCTCATGTGATTAGGCACATGATTAATAGTGGGTCAATGCCCAACTCCTAAGGGACAACTCCCACTAAGGTTGAAATACCGGGGACTCTCCCACTCTTGGTCTCAGAACTGAAGAAGTCTCTTGGATAAGAAGTGAAACATCTTCAGGTTCAGTTGCCTTCATTTCAAGCTCAACCATAATGTTCATCCCTCTTCATGGGGGATGTTTTTCCCAAGCCGGGTCCATCTTCAGTCTTTTTATCTGTGTAGGAATTAATACTCCATGTCTCATCTTGTTAGTCATCAGTGATGATTTGACTTCACCTTAACCCTAACCCTGTCTTTTCAAGTAAAAATAGCTTTGGATGTGTGTATGTGTGGATTTTTGTTTTTATAATAATATAACCCTAATAAATTAGGGTTAGGGGTCATCCTGACCCTTAACAGTGACCTGGTAAGGGTCAGGAATAGAGTAAGGAATATATTCCACAGTATGTCTGTTTATAGGAATTTTTTCCCGTGTGCTACACCAAAATGGAAATCTGATAACAGGATAAAAAGCATATGTGGCACTTATGAGACTATGTCTTATTAGTACGAAGTATGAAGTATTTAAAGTTGAGATGACATCACTACAAATGTCTTTTCTGTGTTATAACACATTTTAATGACTAAACATATATTACTCACCATTGAATAAGCTTTGATGGCCTTATCTATTCCCTACCTGGAATTAACAGACGTCTCCATTCCAACTACAGAAGCTCAGAGTACAGGTGTGAATGCACCCAAGCCTCATCAGGCCAAACTTAATGACCTGATACAGGTTTATCTGTCTCCAGATGACTTTTGCTCTTTATATATCTTATTATTTCATATCATAGTAGACATGTCTCCACAACAACATCCCAAAAAGAAAACAACATAACAGGTTATTGTGTTGCTTTTGGAGTTAAAGCACTGCTACCAAACCTGAAGGTATTTCATTAGATAAACTTTTCAGCACAGTCTAATGGAAACCAGCGTTATTGCTTCCTCTTCTTTTCTGTGTCTGGTTATTCCAGGGTTATCTGCACATGATGAGCATTGCACAATTCAGCACGAGTTTATGATTTTTAAGCAATAAAATTGTAAATAAGTAGATAACGGCTCAAGCTGGAATAAAGTCTTTTTAATCATGTGCAGACAGCCTAGCTTTGCTTATAAAGTCTGAGTAATTCCCTTGCTGCCTAACCTAGACTGAAAACTTCTCTTACCTTCTCCTGTTGTTTTCCCTTCTCTTTCCTCTTCTCTTCTTAACCCTTTTCAGCACATCTTTTTTTCTTAATTTTGTTTCACACTTTCTTTTCCTGCCTTTTCATTAGTTTTTCACCACTTCCTTTCTCGCCTTCACTTCCTTTCTCGCCTTCACTTCCACACGTTTTGCTCCTGAACTTTCCTTCTTTCCATCCAACCCTACCACCCCCCTCCCCGCCCCCCTCATTTGCGTAGGCCTGTCCAGTGAGGGCGATGGTCAGGGTGAATCCCAGGTTCTGGATTGGTTAGAAGAAGTGGAGGAGGGCGGCTCTGATTGGTTAAACGGTTTCTTCACTTTCCTGTATGGACTGATAAATCCGCTGGAGCCGCTGGAGGAAGAGGAGGGGGAACACATTACCTCAGGAAGAGCAAAGGATGTGCAGGAAGAGGATGAGGAGGATGAGAATGAGGAAGCGGTCAGAGGAAGACGACACGCAAAAGATGATGGAAATCAGGGGCAGAAGATTGTGATTGTGGGCCTCCATAACCAATAGCCTTGGACACCTGATAAATGTATTTCTCTCTAATCTTAAGGCGCCATCCAGAAGCCAAAGCCATGTTGTCAGGTGGAAATGTTGCACAGTATTTTTTTCTGCTTACTTTGGTAGATTTTACACAGCTAGAAAACTTTGGATATCGTCTCCTCCAGTCTAACTGTGTGTTGCTGGTCCCCGCCAGTTTCCCACCCCAGGTTTCATCCTCTGTATTTCACAAAACTGTCAAACTTAACAAGCTTCTTTCTTGTTTCAGCAGAAACTTTAAAAAACTGAACTCTCAAAAAGGTATTTTCTATGATGCTGGTTGGTATTCTGGATACTCAGGAACACTTTTATAATTCTCTATTGAACCCTTTGTTTGTTTGTTTGTTTTTTACAATGGACTAGTACACTTAATGCACAACACTGTTGGCAATAGCCAGCTGTACAAGATTACACAAAATGCAAAGATGATTCGCACTTAGACAGTTGCTCAGATGTCCCTTTGTTTCACATCTGTCCATGGCAGAAAACATGTCCTCATTTAATTTAGACAGCATGAATTTGAACATGCCAGGAATAATACTCGTCATGGTTTTGTGTTGGACCTGCTTAACACATAACCATGTTAATGAATGAGCTGCAGAATGCTATCAGAAAAATCTATCTCAATGAAATGCACATTTCATCAGTTCATCTTCAGCCACACTCTGAAAGAAATCATCCTAAATCATTCTGCTGAGTTCATACGTTCGTTAACTGCCTCTTCCTGGCATCTTGACTGTAGCTGTAAATGCTATGGATATCTTCATACCAAGAGAAATCTGTAGGACAATGGTTCTCTGCTCACCTGACTATAGCTGTGTCCCAAAACCTAGGCCGCATCCTTCGGAGACCGCATTTGTAGACCGATTATGTCACAGCGACGTGATGAAGGCTGTCCCAATTCGAAGGCTGCTCCAAATGCGGCCGAC
>VOQK01029193.1:91068-112213 GCA_015052645.1 Benitochromis conjunctus | reverse complement strand
CCCTCCTCTTTTTTTTTTTTTTATTTTTTTTTTTTTTTTTTTTTAAATTTTTTTCTTTTTTTTTCTCTTTTTTTTTTTTTGAGGTTTGGAGAAGGCCGCCCCCTGCCGCCACTGAGGACAACTACACTAATACAGACAAGAGCGCCTGAAACAGTTACACACTCAAGAGTTGGGGTTTTTGCCGTATGCAACTAGCTACCATCTCCAATGCTTGTGCAAAACAGAAAAACTGGTAAGTCAGGAGCCGGACGAAAAAGGGGGTGAACGGTGTGCCGAGAGCCGGAGTGACCCGGGACGATGAAAAGAGAAAGGAGGATCAGATCACCTCGCCCACAGAGCCTCTCACCTCGACACACTGAGGTCAGAAAAATCACACATGTTGCTTAAAGTTCAAGTCACAATATTTTTTTTTTTTTTGTCTTAGAAGTGGTTGTCTTATACATAGTCCTTTGTTTGTCAGTTCCTCAGTGGCACTTTATAAATACATTTTTGACCATTTTTTTTGAAAATTTCAAGCTCCTTTGGTTTTTGGCTGACCAACTAAGTCCGTGTCATTTGATTTCTCCACACAAAAGTCTTAAAATTGGGACATCCTGGGAAAGAAGTGCTACTCTCACAACAGGGCCTCTTTAGGTAGCACACGCTGTATTGAATCACTCTTGTTTTTATTGATCAAGCAGTTTCTTACCCAGTGCATTTCAGTCAGCTCTTCCCTTTACCTCCTCCATTGTTGGCGTAGATATCTGGGCAGTCAGGATGTTGGGTAGCTGCTGAGTGTGTGTGCATGTGTGTGTGCTTTGATAGACCGTCGCAGTGGCGACACAAGGTTGGAAGTGGCAAGAGCCAGGCAAAGACTGCTACTGGTGTTTGGATTAGCAGTCAAAACACTGTCTTCCAGAGTTGGTTGTGTGCTTTTTCTTGGTTTTTTTTTTGTTTTTACAAAGGATCCAACTTGGGCGGGGGCTCCAGGGTTTCATCTAATAGCTTAATTTTGCAGTAGCTATATAAGCCAAATGGAAGCAGAAATCATGAGCACTTTCTTAAATGTATGCTGGGACAGGTAAAAATGTGTGCATGTCGCAAGGGGCTATAGGCTGGGGATGCTCTGGTTTGTAAAGTTCATCATGGTTCAGTAAAGGAAAAGTTCAGAGAAGCGATAATCCTTCCCTTCCCCCCATCAGTCTTTTTCTTAAATACAACTCCAGCTACATTAAAGAACACAAGAACATTCTAGGCTTGCCTGGATTTGCCCCAGATTTCACGGATATGTATGCTTTGCTTGAAGGTACAGTGTAAACTTGGCAAACCATCCTTGCATTAATTTTCTTCAGAGGTGTTCATTTGGCTTGCAGTCATCAGTGTTGATGCTTCCTCTTGATTCTGTATATTTAATATAGAACTACAATAAACTGAACTCTAGAGATGGTTTTATTTTAACTATCCTATTCTGAAAAGTTCTCAACAAAATGGACACCCAACATTGTGGTTTTTAAAGAATTACCTATTGGTGTAAATTCTTGAAGGCAACATAAAAATGTTTTTCCCCTCTTTCCTTCCAGCAAGGGGGATCGACACATTGCCAATATGGCCAGCTTTCAAGCAATCACCCCTTGAAGCTTCTCTGTGGTGAAGCTGAGGGATCCCCCACATTGCACTGTGGGGAAACGCCAACCTCAGCTCCGGGCCACCCCTCGCACAAATTCAGGTAAACTAGTCTATGCAGCAGAGTGAATGGGAAGAAGAAGAAAAAACAAACCAAAAATAGGATTTCTCAGGGAACAGGAAGCAGAAAAAAAGTTAGAGGAAGAATTCATCTCTGAAAGGCGGAGGGAGGAAGTCACATGATGAAAAAAGATGGGGACAGGTCTTCGCTCAGGCACGGCTCGGTTTCTGACGGGGTCTCTTCCCAGTGCACCCTGGGAAGTGCGGTTCTCAGCTCTCCAGACTCATGAAGGCCACCACCTGCTCCAGCTTAAAGGCCAGCCTCTGTTTCCTGGCTGCATCGTCCTGCTCCAGTGCACACACAATCTGCCGGCATGACGGTGACAAAGACACACAACGCTATTACTAAAAGCACTCAACATAACATTCAGGACTTTGAAAGTAATCTGTTTGACACATATCGCTATTGATCTATTGGCTTGGATTTAGGGAGGGCCTAAGCTTGATTGTCCCACTGTACCCAGCTGGCCTGTGCTCACTGCTCTTGGCTTCAAGTTAGCTTCAGTTTGTCCCTTGTGCTTCCCACATTTTAATACACTGTCCTTTCATTGACTTTTGGGGGTTAAATGCCTGCTCATGGTACGATTTGCCTCTTGTGAGTACGCCCTTAGTTAGTGACAGCACTGATGTGTTGCTCAAAGGTGTAATAGGTCCCAGCATTACGTACCTCCTCAGTGTATTTCCCCACATAGGAGTAGATCTCACTGAGAGAGCTCATGGTGTTGAACTCATTCATGTGCATCCGTGACTGCTCTGCCAGGTAGGCATTCATGTCCTGGTCACTGATCGCTGGCATCTTACTAATGTCTGAGTAGTATCTGTGAAGAGAGGGCAAGAGGAACAGTACAAAACATTAAGGTGCGTTTACTGCAGGGAAAACAATGTTAAAAGGAAAAGCGCTAAATGACTTTGAAAGCAGAATATGCCCAGTGGTGTGGTTTTACACAGATGTTTACCTCAGCGCTCATTGTTTATGAATGCCTGACTAATGCATGGAGCATAGAGACGAAAAGCACGTTTCATAGTAAAGTGACCTAAATGGAATCTGTAGATGCGGAGAGGCTTCATGTTTTAAAATGGAACACTGCAGCAGCAATACAGTATGTATTCACACACGCTGCACTGAGCTAAAGGCAATCAGTCACTGTCAGCAGCAGCTGTGTTGCCCATATCAACTGTGTTGATTAAAGCTGCTTATTTACATATTAAATTCCTGGAGCTACAGCCACTTGAGGACAGACCCGTTGTATGGATGGATAATTCTGGGAGTGCATGTGATGATATTTGCCGGGAAACAAGCTGTCAGAGCTAACTGAGCAAAGGAGAAGGCAGGTGGGTGTTACTCACAGAGGTCATAGCCATATTGACACTGCACAGTACTGAAAGCTAGAGCTCTGACCTGGGCCCTGTTGGTGTCATGAGCATGAGAATGGTCTCAACAAGCTCATAACATTCCCTAAAGCAAGTGTAAGCAATAAAAGGGGGAAAAAAATAAGAGGTGGTATGTACAGAAAGCAAAATTAAAGTCTCCATTGTATAAAGCACAAGATAGCTGTAGGCCCAGCCACTACAGTCAGGTTACTCTTTACTAGGTAACCAAGCTGTTCAGTAGTTTCTTTGTTGAAATGTGAAGTAACCTGTTACAATATTAAACCGTGAAAGGCTCAAACTGAACTGATGTGTGACAATTCTGCTGATTAAAGACTGCTGACTGCTGCATTTTTGCTGCGAAATAGCTTGTGTTGCGATCACTTTCATTACTAGTGTTGTTGTGTTAGGTGGAAAATGTGAGTATATCTTTAATGAGATCAACCACAAACAATTTGCAGCATTTCATTAATCGTTTTCATTTGGCGTTCTTCTTCACCACCAAGTTTTTAAATTTAATTCATTGTAATCTAAGTAGTTGGTCAATTATTTGCAGAAGTGAAATAAAAATACTGCTATACCAATTTAACATCCAGTTTGTTGCAAGTGCTGATGTCTCTGCAGCGTTCTTAATGTTTTCTACTGAAGTTTAAAAGCCATTTAAAAAAAACCAAAAAAAAACCCCATCACATGTATCCCATACTTTTAAATGTACTGATTCATATGCAAGCAGTCTTGTATACAAATAATGTAATGACAGGTGTGATGGATTTGTCATTGTCTGGAGACCTTCAACTCCCACATCAAATTCAGAGCAGGTGGCAGTAGCTCATGGGTCTGCTTCACTTCACGACGCCTTTTTAATAACATCAACATATTGTAGCAAGTAAAAAGCTTTGGGATATTGTGGCTCTGCCCAGCTGCATAGCATGGAAGTGCTGAATGCAGTTGTTGTCTTATGTAATTTATTAGTGGACGAAGTGGTGTTTCAAGCAAAGTCTCAGCAGAGTAGTACTGAGCGAGAGATGCTGATTTCAAGGGATGGAGATATCCACTTGCCTGCTAACCAGCTAAAGCAGTGTCCTCTCTTTATAACTAGGATAGAGGAGGATGGAGCCAGAGAACAATAGGATATCTCTTCTGAACCTCTACAGTGATCAGTTTCTTTCTATTATAGTTTCATTGTGCCCTGAAAAATCCTCCCCCTGGGAAATCCTTTGCTGTGGCACTTTGGACAGTAAAGTGAAACGGCATAAGATCCACTTTTGGTCATTAGTGTGGCTCTTTAAAAAGATTAACACAGTTTCACTTTGCAGTGGTTACTGATTGAAAGAATCATTTGTAAGTACAACATGGCAGTTAGCACTGACGCCATTCTGTGACACCAGGCATTTCCTGTTTTTATGCAGTTATAAAAAGAAACGAAACAAAAAAACATGCATCCAGCATTTTTCCCCTCACAGTAGCAGCTGCTCTATTCTGTCCATGCACATCTTTTTTTATGCAACGGTTATAGGAGACCAGAGAGAGAGAAAGCCACACAATCCCGAGCCCGAAGCTCCTCATTTGGTTTCACCCATTCAAGCAGTGCACATATATTTTCATCCTGAGGCTTGCTTTGCAACGACGCTACAGCCACATAAATACTCGGAACCACTTCACAGTACCCCATCTTTTATTCAGGACCTCTTTGCCTCCCCTGCTGACAAATAAATTTAATAAAACTTCCATTTTAACAAATTACCGGCTTCTGCTGCCTGCAACTCTCAAAAATGCTTCCCTTGATTTTTCTTCTCTCCCCCCCCCCACCACACACACAATTCTGCACCCTTCCAGCACACTGACTCCTATGTCCTGTAGATCTCATGCCCTGGGCACTCCCATCTATTCCCACTGCATTGTAATTTGGATTGGGTTTCGCAGCTCATAGATCACACTCCTACAGTCGCATTGTGTGTGCTGGAATGAAACGCACTTAATGCAGGTTTTCTGATGGTTCTTTCTCTCTTCATCTATCCAGTAATTGGTGTGTATGCACATGCGCTTTTCTTGACAGCTTACCTCTCCACCCAGCTCTTGTAGCTGGGGATGTCCTTGGCATAAAGCAGCTTGTTGGAGGGTGAGTCTTTCCCAAGGCGGTGCTCTGAGGTGGAGCAGGAGTCCATGAAAGTCTGGGCCACCACAGACAGACAGGCATCTGTGATGCTGCTCTTATGGATGTCAAACACAAACTGGGGGTTTTTAATCACATTCACCCAGAAACGCAGAGGTAGGCTGCCAGAGAGGGAAAAGAGAACAAAAAGTAGTTTAGTGACAAACTCACAAAATCATGCAGGTTTTGCACTTTTCCTTCCGTGACAAATAATTGTGTGTTGCCGTTTTCTTTGAATTCCTTTGAATTTTCCCGATCTTGATATTTCCAGTTCTGGACACAACAATGTGAAATGCTTTAATATAAGCTCTTTACCTGTAAAAATGTGGTCTCTTAAGAAAATCTAAAACTGAGTCATGCTAATGTAGTCTGTTAGGCTTCTTGTGGGAAGGGAAGGAGAAAAAAAAAAAAGAGTTTTGCAGTGATTGTTCAGTTCTGTCTCGGTGACAGAATGCTTGAATAGCCATTCAAATGGGCGAACAAAGAGTGTGAAGTAAAACAACAGCCTGTGTCCGGTTGAGCTGCTCTGAGATTAAGTCCCTAAATGCCGTTTTCAAATTTGCTACAGCCAGCTAGTCAATAGGCATGAACATATTATTCGCCAGAAGGGACGAGGATTCATTCACTTTGCAAAGCTAGTACACAGGCCCTGCTGTTGCTGATGTGCTCTATTTGATGTGTGTGCTCAATTCAATAAAGCCTTTATCTTTAAAACCAGGTGGTGGCTGGCTCTCATTTTTTTTTTTTCCTCGCAGTGTCCAGGGGTCCTCGCTGGGGGCCGCACAGTGACACAGTTCATATTGCCTTGTTTGTGCAAGTGGGTCCTATTTTGTGCCTGTCAGGAATAATAAAAATACACAAGTCTGTTTATTTGCAGGGCTTGTTTCTGCCAAAATGAATAGATATAGGGCCGGCTTTATCTGTGTATTGCTGTGAAAGGGGCTCAGGTGGTATTAAGAAAAAGCTGAGTGTTACTTGGATCTCTGTATCTTTACTTTCTCTGTGCTCTGCGCTTTTAGCTGATGTGGCAAAAATCAACAAAGACACTGCTGCTGTCTACGCTACACATACGTTTCTGCGCATAGAAAGAAAAAAAAAAGAGCATAAAATGAAAAAGAACTGAAATGCATTCATTTAAAGTACCACCAGTGTTCCTCGACAATCCACTAAGCATTTATTCTAGTAAAACTAACTAACCACCCACAAAGATATTCAGCTGTACAATCTAACAAAAGAGGATTTAAACTCAGAATGGGGAAAACTCAGCATCATGACTTCAAAATTAATCTAAGCAAAAAATGTAGTGGGATTAGGTGCAAGGATCAAAGGGATATTAGCATGGCTGCTGTGCTGTCTTGATTGCTGACAAGCTGGCGTTTCAATGGGGCAGTGGATGCTAAGATGATGAGATTTTGCACAATTTTGTGTGTGCAAAATTACCACCATAATAAGTATGCCTTATCCATTGAAAATAGGCAAAGCTGAGTTTACTCCTGCTGAGTAGTTTTAGGAATCTGGATGATGGTCATGATCAGTCCTTTTGGTTAGGGATTAGGTTAAATATCAGCTGCCAAGATCAAGGGCATCTCATATCCTAAAGAAATTATGCTGGCAGAGTGAGAAAAGGGCCCTTTTATTTAAAAGTGAATCGGCCCACTGATTCATCGCAGTCGGTGGGCAGTCATTTCAAACTGATGAAAGGGTGTGATATAGTTAGAACTGTAAAAAAACAAAACAAAAACTGTAAAATTAAGCAAGCAAAATAAGCAACCGTTCAGACAGCATCTTTACTAAAACTGGGCAGAAGTAAATAGGATAATTATTTCTGTTCTAAAGGCAAAATGTGACCACATCTAAGTAGTTGCTTTTCTCTTATTTTTTTATGCATCCACACTTTAACACTGGTACTTACAACATTTGCAAACAACTAAGTTCCCTTGTAGTCCCTGAAAACCACCTCATGCAGCCCTTTGAATCTCCAGTTTTAGGATGTTCTGCCCATTTTGTAGAATGGGCCTAATGAATTAGCTTGCCATTGGCAGGAAAAGAGTCACAGATGTTGTGATGTAGAACATCTCACTGGTGCCATTATGGCATAGACATGCAGGGACCTAAGTTTTGAATGAACAGCTTTATAAAGGTGACCTGACTGAGTTTTGTTCCAGTCAGGGCCTACGTAAGCAAAACTGTGCTATTTTCTTCACGTGTCTGTTGTTAGTGTCATGTGGCAGTAGTTAGCAATCTGAGTAGGATAGCGTTGCAGTATGACAGCAGATAGGTGATAATCTGCATGCAGAAAAGAGGAGCGTATGTGGCAGTTTTGCACAATAATTAAAATTCTATCTGTTCCATCCCGAAATGCAGCGCACATAGACGGACACACGGGGACCAAATACAGAGGAGTGAGGATGAGAACAGACACTGACACACTGCCACTAATCCAAAAGATACCATCTGGAGATGCTCTGGGAGCCAGTGACTCATATACGCACATACTGACTGTACACACATACAAAACATGTTACAACTCTGTCACACAATACATACACAATGAACAGTTTAACTAAATTTAACTTTGCACAATGAAAATGCAGTTTATTTCAAAAACTTTCATTAAAAACCAGTAAAATTGTTGAAAAGCAAAAGTTTACATTGTTTTTTTTCTCTGCAAATACCAAAAGTCCACACCTGGTACACACTGCCTTAAACTTGGATCTGTCGTGTTTTTGCAAGGTGTCCCACCAACCACTTGTGGTCGTATTTTGTCAATGTTGTTTCCACGAGAAAATCAAAGGACAAGCCTAAGTTCCCATGTCTGTTGGTAGACAGCCAAGCACAAGAAAACGCTCTAGGAACTAATATCTGCATATCTAAACACTATTTCAGCTGTTAAGATGTGCAGGACAAATGATAATTAGGACATATAGTGTTTACAACATGTCTTTTGCAGTTTTGTTTGATCTGATGTATCTTGGTGGACATTTACACTTATATTTAGCACTGTGCACTTTGCAGACTCCTCAGTGCACCTTTTAAACCCCAGTGTTGCAGCATTATAGACGTATGGAAACGCACACATTTTTTTTCCTTTTGATAATTTTGCTTTGATGTAAAGGACTTAGACTGTAAAAGTTCAGCAATAAATTAAGGTCACTTTCAGGTCTTTAGAGTGTATGGAAATGTGCAGTTCTGGAGGCCAGCGTTAATCATGCCAAAGCAACCATCTGCTTTTATTGTAGAAAAATTACAAAAAAGAAATTTACTGAATGGGGGAAATAGTGGTTCACAATCTGATTTCAGTATAGATTATGCACACTTTAAACTTCTCAACTATTCTCAACTTTTCAACTAATAAAAAAAAAGAAAAGAAAACTGTTGACTGGTAAGCTATAGCAACAAATACATTGACATGATATGAAAATGTATAAGGCTGAAGGATCTAACATAAGGGTTATATCAGGGGACACTGAAGGAAGGGAACCCACGGGTGGGGGTAGTGGTAGAATATAGGGGCTCCTGCTGCAGTTGAAGTTAATGGTGTGTACAATGACTGTGGAATTGATAGGTTTAATGGGATGGGGGCTCAGCTTGGGAGGGACACTGACATTATTATTTTCTACCATGAGCCAAAACGAAGGCTTCTGTTGAAGCCAAGATTGCAGTCTTTTAAGATGAGGTCATGAGGTTATGCATATGCACACGCAGGGAGATGCTTAAAGACACAATCACATGCACGTTCCACACTGAGAAGGTACTTGTGGTGACATCAGCACAAACTGCTCAGTCTCAGTGGCTTTTTCTCAGGGTGTGTTATGATAAATTGTGCTTTATTTATAGCCCTACAGTGAAAGTCCATTGAAAATCTAATGGGGAGAAGCACATCGACCTCTCAGAACACTTAACACACACAGTGACTGGCCCGGTAACACAGAAAAAACCCCTAAAATTAGGCTCATAAGGTAAAGTAAATAATATTTTCCTTCAGCCTCTCCCTACCCATTCCTTTATGTCTATTCGTCCCTCGATACACATAAATTTTTCCTCCAATATCTGTGGTTCTCCTGGGCCTTGGGCTGAGTGATGCATGCTGGGATCTTGGCAGAGGCTATGAGGCTAATGAGATATTAGTGTGCATTTAACTCCCACTGTGTTCACTTCCTTTTCTTCACCTTTTCATTCCTCTGCTCACCCCATTCTGGGGCAATGTCAGTTATTTAACCCCAGCCAACCTTTTAAGGTGGACTCACAGGGGTCAATATGGTCTAAATTAATCAGCAGATATTAATTTAGAGGTGTACTTGTGCACCTGGGAGTGAACATTTGTCACTATGGAGAATTCCACAGTGAGAGGATTTTTTTTTTTTTGGCCCAGTTATCCATGATGATAGATGGAGAGTCTTGGCAGCCAATTGGATTAGCCCCTTGTGGTTGGCTTTAATGAAGATTACACACCCCTGTGGTTAATGGATATTAGGAAAGGAAGAGGCGTATTGTGAAACTTGGCTCTGACAGGGCAATACCAAGGCAATGCCAGTGTGCCTGTAGTACTTTTAAAAATCAAGTGCAGAGAGCAAAGGCCATGATGGAGCTGCACCAGCGTACATATCAATTGATATTAATGCCCATCAATGATCCAAGTAACTGTTTAAGGAGTCTTAAACATTCCCATTCTGTGCGCTTGACACCAATGACTTGGTGTGTATGCATATTTCTGTATCAGCACGTACAGTGTGTGTGTGTGTGTGTATATATATAATATATATATAATATATATATAATTTTTTTTTCCCTTTTCTCCAGATACTAAATTAACTCACCAGTTGCTCTTCCATGTGTGTCGGACATGCGGGTCGTGGATGTTGTGTTTGTCGGCCTGCTCATCCAGGAAGTCAAACATATATTTGATGGCCAGTGGCAGAGCGCTGCCTCGATGCGCTGTGCTGAAGATGGTCTCAAACAGGTCATCCACAAACTTCTGTAGCGTACCCTACGAAGCAATGTGAGGAGAGTTAAAAGACTGAATCTTTGGGAAATCTTCTGTTTCAGTGTGCTAATTAACCAGTACTGATGTGATTAGGAAACAGTAAATTGGAGAATGGATTTTCTCTCATTTTTCAAAAATGTATATTTCTTTCTGTGTCAGTTTTTGAGTTGTGCAGTGCATGACACTTTCTCTCCCAGCTCCAATGTTTATGTGTCTGACTCATATCTCACAGACCCTGCCCCTAAATCTGCTTGCAGCTTTGATGGGGGAAATTGTTATTTCACAGCTGACTTTTAATAATATCTAGGAACAGGAGGCGCATCTCCTAAGCCTCTTTGTGCTGCCGGATTAGCTCCCACACTGCACCATTGACCCTAATTTGATTTAATGTTGGTGACTTTAAGAAGGAGGAGGAGAAGAGAGAGGAGAGACAGAGAGTGAGAGAATCTAATCCTCTTGTAAAGAATGAGCTGATGGGATGCACGGGGAAAAAGGCGAGAGCCAGAGATGGAAATGAAACGACACAAGTTTCCTATCAGAAGAAGAGGCCATTGAGTGTGGCAGATGAGGTGTGTACAGGCATTGGCAAATAAAAATCCAATTTGGGTGGAGCGGGTGACCGAATCACAGAGTCAAGAGAGGTAGAAGGGAGAGTGGGAGGAGGGAATCCTGTTAGTTTGACAATCATGGCTATAATTCTAATGTGGCCCACATTCCCGGCAGCTTACCATTTTTCTATGAAGACGGTATCGCATATCTCTATATCAAGCCCGCGTGCTTCCCTAGCTGGTAAGGGAAGGCCTATCGCATACATGTGTGCAGAGACAGTGAAATCTGTGTATGTGCCTACCAGTGCTTAGGCTGTGACATTTTACGTCATCGTCGATCTCAAGGGGTGCACCACTATCAACACTGTCATCATCACAGGGTTCTCTTGTTCCCTGGTGGAGCTGAAACTGCCAACATAACCCCCCCACGACCATCTACCCTGTCATTAGACTGCACTCTAAACACAATGTGTCATCTGGATGTTTTGATGCCATCTGCCTCCGCATTGAAATGCAAGGAAAGCGACGATGGGGATAGCAATGAAACAGGGAGGCTGAGACAGGCGCGCACACACACACACTCAAGTGTACAAGTGGAGGGAAAATGCAATCCTTCCCTGCACCAGTCCACACACATGAACACGTCCTGTACCCACACTCAAGAGTGTCACTGATGGAGCTAATATGAGAGATGTGAGTGGCGTTGCCAAGGAGAGGTATTTATTGGCAAGGTGAAAGCCAAACGCAGTCAATTACACTGCCTGTCTGCCCAATCATTTCTCAGCAAGAGAGATGGCCAGCCAAGATAAACTGGTTATTTCTCAAAAACAATCCATCTGGAAAGACGATGTGCTGTCTGTAGTCAGAAGCCACCTTCCTGCACTCTGGAACGGGATAATGGCAGGAAAATGTAGCGGTTCACAGAGGCTGAGAGGCGACGCGTGCATGTGTGAAGGTGTGTGGAGGACTATACAGTATGTGCCATGACGATAGCTGCTCTGTTTTTCCTGCCTCATCCTATTCTGGGATCTGTAGTTTGTTTATTAATTTCTTTCATATGCCCTGTTTCACAGTCACTATTGCGCCTCTCTTTCCCTGTTAATTGATCACCAGACTTTAGCCACACTCTCACGTAGTTGTTGTGTTTTTAAAGTTCTGGTGTTTAGAATCTCACCACTAAATGTCAGCAGATTTTTAGTCACCTGTTTTCATACACCTCCCTATTCTGCTGCATAATCCTACAGTGCTATGGGGGCTGCAAACAACTCTGGTCACATGTTTATCTGTAGTGAGTGCATGCTGTCAGCAAGGTGTTTACTTCACCTGGTGTTTATATCTATTAACTCTGTATGAAGAGTCGATGAGTCAGCCGGCGTTAGTGAAACTTTCTCTGAAGTGGCTCTAACAATGTCTCATATGATGTGGGAATCTAATTAAATGGCTTATCAGAACAATAGTGTTATTTTTAGGACATAAGCATGACCTTAAAGGTGGCATAATGTTATCTTTTAATCAGCTGTTGTTGTTGTTTAGGTATTTATGATGGCGGGGCAACATTGATTGATAATACTTTATTTATCCCCAGGGAAATTGCACCTTAAACAAACCAGCGCCTGCTTGTATGCATTCATAATGAATTCATTAATTAAGTTTATGAAAATACATTTTGGAAGATGTAATTACACACTAATCAATGTATAAGTATGAGCACAATATTATTTTTTAGTATTAAAAAACAACTGACTGCAAATTTAAGTGTACTGACTAGAAGAAGTATGCATTCAAAGTCAAGGTAAGGACAAACAACATATGCTAAATAATCACATACTAACCTTTGTCTTTGTAAAACATTCAATTCAACTGTATTCATATAGGGTGACTTGTCAAGCTGATATGGAATTCAGTTTTTATGCAGTGTTTGTATTGATCTACATTCGTCCTGCACAATCCAGCCATAGCTCCTAAACACGTTCCAGTGTAGCATGGAGCATTAAGGTACTCTCTGGTAATCTTTTCAGCAGAGCGACCATGATATGTGTATGTTAAACTCATGTTTAACAGCTACAATAAATCCTTTAAGCTTATAGCTGTTACTCTGGGTTTCTCGTCTATTACTCCACTGTGAATTAATCTTAGCTGGGTGCCCACTTGCAGGCTAAATTGCCTCAAATTATAGGCAATTTGTCTAACTGTGGACAGATAAGTATCTTAACTCCCTGTGATAACTTGTTTAATCTGTCCAGCTAAATGCAAATCAACAATTCCTGATAATAAAAAAATTATTTCTTTTGAGATCCCGTTTTGTAGATCTATGGTGGGATTAGTAGACGGGATGGTAACTTGCACTTTTTTCACCCTACATTGTAAATATTTTAATTATGTGTTCAGTATGAACGACAGCATGAGCAGCGTAGCATTAGTTTAAATCATCCGTGTTTAGAATTTGAGCTTAGCTCGAGACCAAATAAATATAACTGGAAAGGGTTTCTTTCTTTATCTTCCCGCTCTAAATGCTTTTGTGGTTGTAGAGGCTGTTGTTCACCGGAAAGCAAACACGCTCTCATAAAGACAAAAACAACAGTGGTGGAAAAAAAAAAAAAAAGAGGATTTGTTTGCCTATTATTTAGATGTACTATTTCAAAGACAAGTTGGAATTGGCAGACCCAAATTAGTTCCATGTTCCTGCTCATTAGCCAACATGTTCCATAAAGGATGATCATCCTGCTTCTTCCCTCTGTGCCTGTTTAATGGATGTGCTGCCGGTGTGTTTGAGACACTCCTGACACTTTTCATTTATATTGCATATTATTGCGCTGGGTTTATGTTCTCTATGTTAACTGCTAAACAAAGACATTCAGGAGATGAAAAGCGGAAGTGTTGGTGAATTAAAAACACACATCCTGAACATTTTCAGTTCACAGCCTCCCACTTTCTTTTACCCCTCCCCATATGGCTGTCTGAGTCTGATAGAAAGGGTGTGTGGGGGGGGGGGGGGAGAGAAAGAGGGGACAAGGTGCTTTAAGAGTGGATTGTTAATTTGCATTCAGCTGTTGGATCAAAGTCACATTTTCCTCCAAACCAAATTAACTGTATTTTTTTTTCTCCTTCTTAGGGGCCATTGTCGTAAGGCGCATTCAAAGAGAACCATTTTATAGTCATTTCTATATTTGCCTGATAATTTTTTTTTTATAACAGAAAAACCTTCACTGGTTTCATCGGTCTTTTCTTCTTTACCCTTTTTGATATGCTGCTGCATCAATGCAACAGTAATGAAAAAAGAAAAACAAACAGAAATATCCATTTTCTCTTTCTCACCTGAGGGGATAGAGGAATACATTTGAATAATCTTTTCCGCTGAGATGACTCATCCAAAGTAAACATGAATATTTAAATACAGCGAGGGATTTCTTAGTTATTACAACACGGGGTAAAAGATGGAGTGACCTTTTAGCCTTTCACCTGCTGAACTGCTTCGGTTAAAGATGCTACTGCTGAGTTGGATAACTTTGTTTTGTCTGGTTTGATCATATAAATTGGGTAAATTGAGCAAGTTGCTAGATAAAGGAGGCCTGTTATGCTTTCCTGATTTTTCTCTTCAGATTAAACAAAGGGAAAGTTTATTTGAGTTAATGAGAGAGGATATCCTTAATGTGGTCATTACAGAAACACAGCTCTGTCTGTGAGCACAGTGCCCCACCCACCAGCTGTTCAGTCTTTCTGTTTGTGAGGGGCAGCTAATCAGAATAAAGATTGCTTAAAAGGAAGTTAAAACATCTTTTTTTTTTCTTCCAAACAGTGCATAAAAGGATGGGCTGCACCAAGGCCCAATATAATATAAATAATGATTATTTGGCTTGTGAATCATGCAAAGCTACTGTAGTAGAGTGTAAGAACAAAAATATGGACCTGGAGGTTAGCACAGTAGGTCCTCACAGCTTAGTATCTCTCCTAAACATAGATTGCTAACCTTGGTGGCCAGAAGTCTTGTCAGGTAGATCTCAGAGACCATCTTGCTCCCGCGGTCGCCCTCTTTCTGGTCTCCGTGCTCGTGGTTCTTAACCAAGTGCCAAACCTTTACCCCACTCTCCAGGTCGGGGGTGATCATAGGAGTACGGGTACGAAGGCTGTCGGGGCTTCCAGTGTACTTTATCATGTTCTCTGTGAGAAACAACACGCTTTAGTTCATGTCATGGTGCTAATCAACGCAAATCACAGAGTCACATAAGTGTTAGATGTCTTTTAAAAATTGTGCCTTCATACTATGATCTATGAATTTATAAAGATGAGCAAAAATCATTAAAACGTGTTGTTTAGATAGTCACAGTGTAAAGAAAGAAGACAGATTTAAGCTAAAGCAAACTAGTGAAAAGGGAAGAATCAGTCATGGGCAGCACAAACACAATACAAAAAATGCAACCAAAAAGGCAAAGAAAACCACAACCTGCATGTCAGCAACAGAATGTAGTTTCTTGGTCTGAGGTTTTCAATTTACAGGTGTGTGAGATTGGATATGAAACTTTCAGAAAGTCTGCATGGTTAATTTTTCATGGCTTCTTCGCCAAGTGACAAGACGTAGCATTGCCGCCTGACACAAAATCGAACAGGTGTCAGACGAGATGAAATATGTATGGCCCACCCAATGGCCGGAGCGGCGATGACATTTCCAAACACATGGCTCAATGAATGTTTACACAGTGTGAAAAAAAATTGATCAGTGGGTGCGGTTTGGAGAGGAGTGCAAAAAAAAAAAGGAGTGATTTTCACCGTGACAGAAATCAATCTGTCCAGAGAGAGAAGCAGAAGGAGTGTACGGAGAAGAGAGTCTGCGGGAGAAAAGGGACAGCTGGAGACAACAGATACAGAGTGCGTGTGTGTTTATGTGTCTATGTATTGACTGCTCAAATTTGATCACAGTATGATCAACTGGAAAAGGAAGAAAAAAAAAAGCCTGCGTCTCCTATAGGGCACTTCACTGAGCGTTATTTAACTGTAGCTTTGTTACAAGGTTAACAAACCAAATACACTGTGCAGGACAAGCTTTCCGCAAAATGTGCTGCTTTGAATTGTTAGCTTTGCCCTTGTGGTATGGCAGAACAGTGTGCTCATTTTGCGGTAATTACTTATTCAAGAAGTTGGAGAGCTGAGGGTGATGCGGAGTGAGCGATACACAGGAGAGAGAGTTTCTTTTTTTTGATTCTATTCTGATCCCGCTCCACACGCGCTGTTATATTTCTCGTGTTTCCCTTCTTTTCCTCCTTGTGGTTTTTTTGATGGAAACATTACATCAAAGATCAAACACAAAGGTTTCTCCTTTCATTCTCCAACTCAACATGTTATAGCGAATGTTTGTCTGAATCTTTGAACTTTTTTGCACAACTTTCTCACCAGCCCCACTCCTCTTCCTCCTCCTCCTCCTGCTGCTGCTCTTCAGCAGATCTATTATTTTCACCCTTGTCTATTTCTTCACTATTTGGCTATTGTACTCAGGGAGAGTTCAAAGTCACTCTCAAGTACCACACTGGTTGTGAAGTGCATCGCACTTGCATTTGAAGTCAGTCCCTTTAAAAAAATATATAGCGGGGTGTGTATGGAGGGGGATATTCCTGGCATCCTCCCTCCCTCCCTCCCTCCTTCTGTTGCACCACTCACCTTGCCCTATCTGGTCTAATTTAGAGCTGGAGAGATGAGGTGAGACCATATGGAGATGAGACAATGCTAATAACGTGGCACCACATTTGAAGTGTCTGAAGTGTTTGTGACCACTGAGGCTTAGCCCTTTGATCAGCAACAAACTTGATGGTTTTGCAGGTTCAAGGAGACGTGGAGAAGGCACACAGGTGGAAAAAACACAGGCACATGGAAGAATAAGAGCAGCCACTTTAGATTCTCAAGAGGCCGGAACAACTGAGGAAAGAGTGCGTTTTTGTCTCTTTATATTTTAGAAATCTTGTATTTCTGGTCTGCCAGTGCTGACATGCAGGGTCCTCAAGTGATCCATCCACTGCTGCAGGGTCAGTGAGTTGCTCTAACAACACCAGATTATTTTTTTTTTAAAAAGGGACAAATTCAATATTTTTATTCCCATGCTTGCTCGACTGGATTGTTTTATTTCAAATAATTTCAAATTTATATTTTCGCTAATGATTATAATTTGCATAACCAAGCATCAATTCCTAAGATATTTCTTTTACCGAGTTATGAATGCATTAAAAAACAAACAAAATACATATAGTTTGTAGAGCAAACTTGGACCAACCAGGAAAGTGGCTCTCTGATAACTGAAACTTATGGTACAGAAAGAGGCCGGCTTACCATATTTACTTGCAGAGGTTCGGGACACGGTGGAGTTATTTACAGAGTTGTAGGCTGTAACTTGCTTGGGAACCAAGGCCATTACAGCATTATCAGGTACCTGAAACACAGATACATAAATATCATGTAAATACGTCTTCAAAACAAAAGCAATTTTCTGTAGTATTTCTTTCCCCAATTGTGCACATTTCTGACACAACCACTAAGAATGAGAAACAAAACATATCACTGCGTAGGTGTCACTTTCTGTATTTCCTTCCATCTATTCTTGTTTCAGGTGAATAAACAGAGAATATCTTATTACCCTTATGTGCTTTGCTTTGCCCACACATACATATGATGACTGACAGTGGGAGGGAGAGTTTAGCAGAGCATTGTGCAGGCCTGAATGAGAGAGGATGTCACAAAGTCTCTATTCAATAATACCTTCCCTCTAGGGTGGCGTGCGTGTGTGTGTGTATGTCTGTATGAAGATGTGAAGTGGGAGTATCTGTGTAAATAAGTGTGTGGGAATGAATGAATGAATGAATGAATCAGTCAATTGCATGCTCCTCCTTCCCCAGTCTGCCAAATAGGATTCAATTAATGAAACTGGGATGCAGCCTCTCCCACCAGTACACACACACACACACACATGTTCTGAATGCCTCTATTCTACATAAAATGACTACCCAGGCTGCAGGCTAAGCCCGGGTTAATTGAAGTGATCTTTATCATCGTGTGGGTGGATGCAACCGAGAGGGGGGGGGGCCCATGAGAGTGTGTGTGTGTGTGTGTGTGTGTGCGGTGTGAGGTCCAGGGCGTTATTAAGATTGCGTTGTTATTTCACCCTTTCACTCAATCTGCTCCTTATGCATAATATGTTTATATCATTGTCTGTAGGAGGCCCACGGGGCAGATCTCCTCCCTGATCACTGCTCTTATATGTCGAACCCATATGAAATGAGCAGCGCGCAGTGGAACATAATAGAATGTGAAAACGAAGGAGTGGCATTTGGGGAAATAACATTTGGAGAATAAAGGCAGAAAACAGAGCACACTTTTGCGAAAGAGAGGAAGCGGAGAGAAATGTCTCATTATGGGCCTGAAAGATCAGATATGGAAAATGCCATTTTTTTTCCCCTATTTCTTCTTTTCTTTTGCTTGTAGCTACCGTGTGACGTTTTCCCGAATGAGAAGTTTTCACTTAGTTTGTGATGCAAACTGTGACAGTATAGCCGAGCGCAGGGGGAGTTTGGCTAGTGGCAGATCAAAGCAGATTAGTGTAATAAAGAACAGCACATGATTCTATTCAGTGTGTCTGGTTGGCCTTATTAGGTTCAGATTGGACAAACAATACTGATGAAAAATGTTTGAAGGAAATGGCAAAATATAGCCGCACGTCTGGGTTCTTTAAGATGGCATCAATCAATAGAGCGCATCAATGAATTTGATCTCCTTCACAATGATCTATGGATTTCAAATCAGATCATTTCAAAGAAACAAAGTCAGTAACAGAAGATTGGAAATGCTAAATATGGGACTGCAGATGCCCTTGACTGAAGCTTGAATGTGTTTGTGATGTCCCTTCCTTTTCTAGCTCTTTGTTTAGCCTCCTGACAATTTCACAGAGGATGGCATGGGTTTTTTTTCTCTCTCTCTCTCGGTCTGTCAAGGATAAGGTGCCCTTATTCCCCAGCCTGAAAAAATGAATTAACTTCTGTCTTCATTATCTTATCTCCGATTTGAATCAGCTCCCTAATCCATTCCACCCACGCTTCATACTCTCAGCCTGTTGACACTCGCTGCTGCTGACATTTAATTTAGGCACCACGTAAAATGCACTTGGAGGGCACAGTCGCTACTTGCTCAACTGCTTGAATTATTAACACCTTATTGACAATACAGGCCTGTTTTCCCATCCAAACTCCTTCCATGTGACTGGATGTGCAGTTATGAGTCATGTGGCACAAAACACCTGCCGATTTGTGCCAAAGTCTCTGTGTAAATGCACTGATCTATTTAATGAGTGACACATCTTAGTATTTTGTGCATTTGTCTTCGTTTGACGGTCTCTGACCAGTGATGTGTGTCCACGCCAACATTAATCAAATTCACAAACAAGACGATCCCCAGAGGCAGCACACCTGAAGCCCACCCCACACAGGGGATTACTCCTAAGTGCCATTGTGCTGTTGGCAAGTTGCTTGCCTCACCTTGTGAGCCAGGCAGATAACATGTGGTGTATAAGGGGATGTCCTTATCTGTCAAGTACTTGATAGATAACTGCAATAAGTGAACTCTGCATTATGTAGTCAGCTTAAGAGGAAGAGGTGAAGATGAGTTGCAAAAGGAGCTAGAGATAGTGAGATAATGTGTAGTAAAGAAAAGAGCGACAGATAGATGCATGCATTACCAAATGCCAGGTGCTTGTGCTCACTATCAAATTCTCTTCTAAATGTTTAAAGTGATACATTTCAAACTTTCTTTAAAATTTGTGCAATCACAAAATTCTGCAACTCTGCCAATAAAAGTATCAACTGAATAAATAAAACTACTTGATTCTAATTTTGACAACAAAAAAGCTGTGAGTGTGAAGTTTTCCACGTCTAACGTAGATTTTCAGGTCAGGATAGGACACGGGAGCACGCTTGATGTCGTTTGGCATTCACAGGGGGGGTTCAGCATGGATTTGTCCATGAGGAGGAAGTGTCTGAGAGAAAGGGCTGATGTCATGTGTGCCTTTGGGCACTACAGCGACAGAGCCACCATACTCAACACATTGTGCTCCTTGCAATTTTGTGCTCTTCCTCAAAAGGGTATTTAAGTTAAGAACTGCTGTTTTTACACACTCTGGAGATGCAGCACATAGAACAAACCCACAAGCGCATGTGGTAAGAAGGCGATCTAAAAACAGCAGCTACATTAAAAGCAGTGCTTTGCTGCCCCAAGTGGCAGAAACGCACTGCTATAAACAAGGATCTGCCATTTTTTATTTAATGACAGTATTTTCTTTTTTTTATGGGTGTAGTCATGGAACTTTAACCTCCTAGGACCCGAACCCGTTCATGGCATGCATTCATAATTTCTCTTTGCTATTTGGGCTGATTGGGACCTGATGAATGTAAAAACAAAGAATGGCCTGATTTTGTTTTTTACTGAATTTCTGTTTCTGAGGAAACTGAGATCCACATATGAGGACATTCTTTTTACATTTTGATAGAACAGTGGCAGTACAATGTCCTCGTAAGAGGATATCAGGCACATGTAGAGCAGGATTTAGTATTTTGGTTTAGACAACCAAAAATGTGATGTCCACATATGTGGACGCCAGGTCCTAGGAGGTTAATTACACCTTGTAATGTGAATTTCTGTACTCTATTAACTACAAGCCCGAAATACAAGATTCAAAGTTTCAGCTGCCACCATTCTCTGTACGATGTGGTGGAAAACTTTACAAAAACGTTGATTTTCACACGTACATGGGCGTTCCACACCATCGACAAACACTGAAAAAGCAAACGTTCATAACTATTAAATCAAGGAGACAAAATCATGCGCTTAATGCAGGATCCAACTGCATTTTTCTGTATACCACTAAACGCGTACCTGATAATGGGACAGCATGTTCAGTCTCTTCCAGTCACCTTCAATCTTTGTGGTGATGTCCTCATCCTGCAGGATCATGCGCTGTCCTCGACCCTGACGCCACTCTGCAATTGACATGGAATTAAAACAAAAAACTAATCAATTATTTCAAATAATAGAAATAGAAATCCATGAGACCAGGTGCAGAAATAATATTTCAGGAGACACAAATGCAAAACATAAAATAGAGATGTAATTATTACACAAATACTTGATATCTAGGAGAAGTTAGAAGACCTCACCTTGCAGCATGCATAGTCAATCCCTTTCTCAGTTTATTCTGTCGCTCTCTGGAGTTTATCTTTATACCCCTTCCTACTTCTACTCTTCTCTCCACATAAGAGCACTATATCCCAAATTACACAACAGCCAGACTGACTGTCCTTGAGGAGTCCACAGAGGGAAAACAGACGATGCCAAAGAGAAAAGTCT
>VOQK01029193.1:48997-60910 GCA_015052645.1 Benitochromis conjunctus | reverse complement strand
TTTTCCTGTGATGTGCTGCTGCACTAAAAAAGGTGTAAAACATATCCTTCTTCACAAATGGTGTCAGGCTGAATAGCTGATAATGACTCACAGCCTCTGCCATTATGTGGAGATGATCGACTGCCACGCTGTCAGTGAGGTGATGAGTATGACTATGTTCCCATGAGCGTACTATAATTAAGGTGTGTATGTATGGCCTTTCAGGCAAAAAGTTTTTACAATAATAGCTGGATTGATTGGTTCGTATATGTGCTAACGTATAAAGTGCGTGAACATATGTGGACGCTAATGCATATGTCTCACCTTGGTGATCCGTGGGTCGGTGCACTTGCTGTTGATGCCGTTGTGCTCTAGCCACGTGTTCTCATTGGCGCAGTGTTGCTTGAGGGTGCAGCGGTTCTCTCCTTTGCACCAGACGCACCCAAACAGAGGGTCCGCTTTAAGACACAGACCACAGCTTCCACGCTGAGCGTCGCATTTGTAAAGATGGACTGTGCAGGCGGGAGGAAATAAGGCGAAGACAGACGGGAGAAAGAGTGGAGAAAAGTGAACAAGCTGTTTACAAATGATGACAGAACTCCAAATGCAGCTAAATTTATTCTGGGTAAAAATCAAATGAAGTAACAAAAGACTTCAAAACACACAAGAAACTGTTTAATGGTTTACTCAAATCACTCAACATCTACACGAAGCTGTTTGAACAATGCAAAAAGCTAATAAATAAACTGAATATTATGATAGACATTTGTTGACATCTTTGTCTCATTATCGCTCCATCATCATCTCTTCATACTCCCTAAGCATCCCACCCTGCCTCTCTCAGTTTCCTACACTACTGGCTCCTGCCACTCCTCACCCACCGCACATTTAACATATCATCTCCATGGCAACAGAGCAGCCATTTTCTTTTTAATTGCCATTAAATTTGTATGTGATCTGCCCATCAAAAAAACAAATAATTAAAAAAAGCCCTATAAGCCTCTTCCTCCACAAGCAAACAAAGGAAGGAAGAGTGTAGTGGAGGAGTCTCTAGTTCAAGCATCTCTAACTTCTGTTGCTTCTTTGATTTTGCAGTTATCCTTAAGGATACGTTTTGTAGAGCACATTTGACTAAGGCATGCATGCACACAACCAGAAACACACACAAACACTCTACAAACTTTGCCTTACAGCACAGTGTCATTTTGGCATATAATACACATTTTAACAACATGCTTCTTATGCCTGACTCCACTGCCTTTGGTTAAAATAAGCTGTTTTCCTGTCAGAGAAGTACAACCCCCAGCATGCTGCTGTTTTTCTACCCCAGCATGAATCACTTAAAGTGGTGGATTGTCAGTGGCCAAACTGAATCAAGCTCAGCAGCTGAATCCTGAATTCTTAAAAAGCCAGTGCTGATATACCACGAGAGGATGAAGGGTTGGACAGAAAAAAAACGAAGAACGGTAGAAATATAGCGGATAAATGTAATGTCCTCCCCTGTTAACTATATATAGAGAAAAAATTAATACATCTACTTTCTTTACTAGGGCTTAGTAGTAAGTGTTATGTCATAAAGGCCTTAAAAGCAAGTTCACTTACAGTCATAGTAAAACAGCTGAGCTCAGTGCTTGCTTCAAACCAGCTGATGGCTTCACCTGATACTCATTTAATCATTCAGTTGGTAAATCTCAGCATGCGGTTTTGCTGCTGCTTTAACCCACCTACGGTTACTGAGCATCTGCAAGCCACTTTGCAACACACCTTACAGCATCTCTCATGCTGTTTCTAACTTAATGCCACATTTTTTGTCATTGATGTCCCTTTTGTTTTGTATGTGGTGCAAAGGTGTTTTTGCATTTGCTCTTCCCATTTCTGGGACAGAGAACAAAGTCATAGCACAAAATAAAAATGACTACAGATAGCAATACTCTCTTTTATGCCTATAATGGTCCTGGCTGAAGTGAAATTTATGTCCGTAAAGCGCACTGAATGAATAAAATAAAGGAGAGAGGCAGTGGAGACGGAGACTGAAAGACTGCCAAACTCATAGAGAGGTGTCGAAATAACAGAAACAGCAGAATTGAGGGACATCGTGCTTGAAAGGTAGTAAGAAAAGTGAATTTAGAGAGTTTGAAAAAAGACAAAAAGACAACAGTGATGTGCCGGACGGGCAGGCAAAAAGAGAGGCATGGAGGGACGGTGGACGGGGAGACAAAACGAAAACGTATGAGAGGATGTGGTAAAGTTAACCACTACATGGCAACATCAGGGAATGGATCCTGCACCTCAGCACACCACCCGCCTGTTGCCATGGAAATGGGCTCCAAGGGCAACAATAGGGAGGCAGCAGCTTTGGAGTGTGTCTATGCGTGCATGCGTGTGTGTGTTTAAGTGAGTTTGTAAGAGACTGAACTGAATATGTTCTTCTATGATACTATGAGAAATATGGAAAGAGCTGTGTGTGTGGATGTGCATGTATGCACATGTGTGTGCCTGTGCCTACACAGATGCTCATGCATCTGTGCATGCCTACCTTTGTTGTGGGCGGGGTTGTCGATGCTGAAATCTCCGTTCCAGATGACGGTCAGCTCCACGGGAAGACTGCTCATCTCCATCCCATCATAGAAATACTATCACCATAGCAACCAGAGAGGGAAGGAAGAGACATGGGAAAAGCGAATGAGAGATACAAATTCTTTAAACTGTCTCTCTCTAAGTTTGAAAAAGCCTCCGCTATCAAAATACTTTTTTGAAAATGCAAAAATCCATCCTCAACAGGTTGCTGTACATTTGTGCACACGCGCGCACTGTGAAAATACACACACAAACAACACGCTTTAAACTGACAAACGCACACTATACACACCAGCGAGAATTGAGAGATTATTTCTCATTTGGTTCTGTAACACTAGCAGAATGGAGGGTTGGTGCAGGAATCATCATTTTCTGCTAAATTACAGTTTCCCTCCTTAACAGCTCAATCAAAGTACAATATTTGGAATGTGCAGTGATTATGCGCACAAATTCCACAGACATCTTTACTGACATACACACTTAGAGTGATGAAGACAGACAGGAAGATGGGATGTTATTGTATCAACAGACGATTAGCATCAAGACCAGCATAAAGCCTTTTTCATGCTCATCCTTCGTTCCTGTCAATGCATTATTCAGTCAGTGAATGGAGAATCATTGCAGCTAGAGACAAAGTTAGGCACTTGTCTCATCTACCACCTGTCTAGCTCGAAGACCAAAAATCCCTCAGTTGGAATCGGTGTGTGCATGTGGCTATATGTGAGGGGAAAAGATTGCAAAAACATCTTTTATAGGTAATCTAACTTTTATAGAAAAAGTTTGTAGACATGGGCCATCTTTACAGAGATAGGTGTAGGTGGGTGGTGGTCAAGGATGATATGTCACACAAGCTGCGACACTGAAAACACACAGACACCCACACACAGACTCTTCTCACCGATGTGTTTTGACACTGCACCGAGGAGCTGTTGAAGCGCAGGGCAGGAACCCGGTGCTCGTTTCCTTGGATGGTGAGCAAACACTCGTAACCCCTCTGTCCAGACTGTGGCTGAGGAAGGTTTTTAGCCCGTAGGGTGATGGGCTTCACCACATTGACAGGCACCAGTATCCTTTCTGCAGGCAGCAACTGCGGACACCCCTGGAGGCAAAGCAGCAAAGAAACAAGAAAGGTGGTCAGTGGGTCTAATGCAAAATTGCAATTAAAACATTGATACTCAAAGAGATCCAACAGTGTCGCTGTTGAGCTTTTGTTTAAATAAGCCTTTTGTGTATTTTGATTCAAATGTATTCTCTACTTCAGTGTTGTTAGAAGTGCAGTTGATTTCTGCAGTGTAATGAAAATGCCCATGAGAAGCACATATAAGGTTAAAGAGACTGGCACTATTAATGTCTAAAAGTGATTTGTGCTTCATTTAATCCACAGACCATATGAAAGATGAATGCAAGCTTTTTTTGTTTGTCATGTGAAGTATGACAAACATGCCTGCTAATTAATAACCATTAAAATTCAAAAATATCCATCACCAAAACTGAAGGACATGGCTATATTATGTGTCATATAATCCTATTAAAAATTCTCCACAAAGGAACCAAGACCACAAACACAGTGGACAGGTCCATCAACTTCAATTAGCATACACTAACGAGTTATAGCTGACTGTGTTGAGATACCTGCCAATCAAAATCCCTCGACTCCCGTATCTGGATGAAAAAGTCTAAATGCAAAGAGTATAGTCACTAGGAAGAGGCTAGCTATCCACAGAGACCAAAATCGTTTTTTGTAAACATGCTTTTCAATGTAAAGTTTGTAAAGGTTTTGGAGTCAGAGTAAACTGCAGAACTGCAGGTTTTGGCACTTCTGTATTGGCTCGGTTTTTTTTTAGTCCTTTTGGTTCAGTGATGTGTCCCACACTGTCCCATCATTGGGGTCAAATGCAGCACTGATCTCCTGCAATGCAAGCCCAGTCTCGGTTATAGCGCTATTGTTTGCAAAAAAGTTCATACCTATACTGTTTTTGATGCTTTTTTGAAAGCTCACACAAGCAATTTAAATCAGTAAGGAAAGTTGCTGCTTGCACCAGGACATTTCCTAAAATCTAACTAACACACAGTGTGCTGCAAACTCACAGAGACATTCACACTTATCATTTATCTCACCAGATAGCATACCACCTAACAGTACTTCACAAACATTAGTTTAATTTAATGACACTGCCACTTCAGTATATTTTCAGTGTTTAGTGCTTTTATTTGTTCTATTTTCTGTTGAGTAGAGGTCAGCTGTGTTTCCTACAGGCCCATGGCCTGCTCACATTCAATGAGTGAAGGTCAATAGGTACTCTAATGTCATTACCCACAGGAGAGGAGCATTAATGATATAACAAAAAAAGGTACTTATTCTGATAGGATATGAGCTCTTAGTTTGAATTTGTGCCTTTCCTTTACAAAATCTAGGGTCTACCACATGAGAGTGTTGTATGCTGTAAAACCCCTTGTGGCAAATGTGTGATTTTTTTCTGTGATACTTGTGCCCATGTTAGGTGAGAAAAAATAACTGAGCAAGAGCAAGAGCAAGACAGAGGTAAAAGTCACTTAGCAATTGGAGGTCTAAAATTAACAGCCAATCAATTCAGGTGTGACTAGGTGGTTAAAAATAGGGCACCTATGACTCGCCTGAAGGATAAAGAGGAGAAAAAGTGAACAGGTGAGGAGAGGGAAAGGGATGGACAGAAAAGGAAAGGCAAAGACCACAGAGGAGGACTGAAACAAAAAGCATTATCAAGAGAACAGGAAAGTGACTGACAACCAGAAGTTAAAGGTGAAATGGGTGGTAAAGCAGGGTAAAGAGAGAAAATGAAGAACAGCACTTCCCTAAGCACTTTTCAAAAATGTTTTCTCTGAAGAGAAGTTGAAATAGAGAGAAAAAGATGGCAAAATTGGTCAAATGAAGGTGAAGAACAACAAAAGAACACAGCAATGGGAAAAAAAAACCCCCACCTTTAAGTGTATGTGACAGGACGGGTTTTAGCGTGTCAAAGAAGGAGAAGGAAAGACGGTAAAAAGAGGGAGAGCAGATAAGGTGAGCCCCCACGCGGATGGAGCTAGGGGGGAGTGAAGCATAGCGCACGTTAAACTGGGTGATAACACTTGTTTGAAGTTCATTAAAAGCCACTTGATTGGGTTAGGCTAAGTGAGTGACTGACTGGAAAGCTGCGTGGTGAGAGAGGGGAACGCTCTGTGACACTATTCACAAAGTCATTATAGATAAATGACACACAGGGTGAGCGAGTTCAGCGGTGAAGGAGAGGAAGGAAGTTGCGGTGCATGCGTGTTTGCTCTTCCAAATCTCATTTTCCTAAGAACGAAGGGTCATATTTGGTGAATGAAAATGAGTGGGAGAGCAAAGAGAGATGCAATCCATTTTTAATCATGTCTCTTCCAGTTAATACACTTGAACAATGGGGGACAATGAATTTGATCTGGTTTGTGGAAATGAAGGCATGGAAAGCACCCGAGTATGACTTAGCACAGTGACTTAAGCTGAATTTTCAAAACACAGATGAACACTGATAGCGGCATATGATGACGGGGATATGATGACGGGGAGACCAGATTTCACACATGTAAACGTCACAGGAAGTAAATGCATGCACGCAAGCACAGTTAAAAGTGCACCGTGATGTTTGAGGTGAGCGAAAATTCACAGTTTTTTGCACATGCGGGTAGACTAAGGTTTACACAAATTTCACTGTATGTACAAAAACAGAATCATATTACAGCATAAAATTAATGTCATCAACTAAAAGTGTTATGGACTGAAATTAGTTTACCACTTTAGTTGAATTGTTAAATTGCATTTTGATCAAAAATATGCACTGCTGCTGAAAAGACACTGAAAAACTTTAATGGCTTTGCAAGACATTAAAACATCGTTGAAATCTGGATAAAACGTGAAAGTGAAAATCTATCCTTTCAGATTGATGAAAAGATTAGAAAAAAACCCCATCCCTTTACATTGAAAGTTAGTTGAAAAGGACTTGTTTTCTGCAAAATCTTTAAATGACCAGAAGATTCGAACCCGTACTGTGAGCTTCTGTCTAGAAGCCCATGCACACAAGCTCATCGTGCAAGCTAGAGCTCGGTGAGGCCCCATCATATGCATAATTTACATGTAGATATCTATTAGTAGTCCACCAAATCTCTGTCTGCCTGTTTGCTTGTCTGCAAACTCCTACATGAACAAAAGTTGACCAACCACACCTGCACACAGGTACACAGGCCCCTAAAGGTTCTTATCTATATCAGATATTATGATATCGTAACATTGCCTAAAAGCCAATGAGCCAAAATAACCCATGTATAGTCGGTATAAGTGTATTTATGCACCTATAACACTTATAAAAGCATTTTAATTTTATGAAAACAGCATTAATAAATTTCCTCAAAACTTGAATATTATGATACAGATGATACACTGTGATCTCATTACACTGTCTGGCAACCAGCTAACAACAGACTAATATGAAATTTATAGTAGTATAGCAGAACAGGACCCGGGCATAGCAGAGAATGCATAACAAATGACTAATTGCTGTATTTCATTACATTTTCTCAATGTGATGAAGTACAGTACATCTGTTTGCCAACAGCACAGACTGGATGTTGTGTGACTCTCAAACAAATGTAGATATTTTCCCCCCTTTTTTTCAATAGACAAAATGGAAATGGTGGAAAAAGAAGAAAATAGTCTCCGTGCAGGTTAAATTTCTTTGAAGCTGACTTTCCACATTACATTGCTTAAATACCGATTATAAATGCACCATGTGGACGTGAATTTACAAACAAGGCAGTGTGTATAATGGTGGTAACCTGTGTTTTTTGCAACTTAGCTCGAATTTTTCATATTTGTATGTACACATACACAACTCAGACACATTTGTATAACAGTACGATCACTGCCAGCTCTTCCTGAGGCCAAGTGGGCTTTTATTGGTTTGGACAAACACATGCATATCCCCTAGCTGGCTAGAGATGCTCATGCTGCTGGCAGTGATGCTTGCTGTTGCTGTTGAGATTTATGTCGATGTTAGGTAGGTTTAATGTCTGTGTATTTATTGTTTCCTTGTCTAGCTCAATGACTGAGGTACACCAGATAGCAGGGGAGCAAATGCAGATTCACAGATAAATACATTCATACATATAAACACATACAAATGATAAACGGCAGTAGATTTATGACAGAAAACTTTGAATGATATGTTCCATGAAGGAAGAAAGGAACTCAGTAGTTATTTTCCTCAGACTCCTATTGCAATCCAATAAATCAGGGGTTAAATTAATTTGTGGTGCGTGCATAATTTACAAATTACACTAGCTAAATGCAAAAGAAGCTGTTCCGGTGGCTCAGAATAATTATTTCTAGTTTTCTAGTTTCCCGTGAAAACTACTGACAGCATGTTAAATGGATTATTTAGAACAACAGGAAAACAATTTCTGGAAAGAGATGTTGCTGTTGTTTTTCCAAGATTTAATTACGTGAACATTTTGTGTATTTGCGGGGATCTTAAAATCCAGGACATATTTAACTGAAAATACCTGCATGAGCAGAGACAAGTAGAAGTATTGTTTTTTTCTGACACAGGGAGAATATTAAAGTGGAAGAGATGGGAACTACAAACTATACACTTTGATGTGGATTGAGCCAGCTTAACTGTATGTGTTTTACTTTATATGTCTGTCGGTGTGTGTGGAGCCTGGAGCTTCTCTGACAGTCTTACAGTCATGTAATCAAACACTTGCAGTAAATCACTAAAAAGAGAGAGTACGTGTCAATAGCATGACTCATCATAACAACATAATGAGCGCAGACGTCTGAAAAAAGTCGGCGCCTCCCCCCCAATATGTAATTACCCCTCATTCTTCCTCTCTCCATCACTGACTCAATGTTTTCTTCAACCTCACCTCTGATTCTCAGTAATGCTTTTTCCCTCCTTTATTTCTGTCTCTCTAAACGCAGCCTGTGCTGTCTGATCTATCTCACTGACCCTTCTCATTTCTCTTATCAACTCTCCCGCTGATTGCCCTCCCTCTTTTCTGACTCCTTTTCTTCTTTGGGACCTACTTAGATCTGATAATTAGAGCCTCGTGGGAGGTGTGGATGGGTGGAGATAGGGAAAGTGACAGAGAGTAGGAAGCAGAATGGGAGCTGCGAATGTAAAAGCCCTTGGCATAGTTTGAAGCTAAGGAGGGAGGGAGGCTGAGAGAGAGACAGAAAGAGAGAGAGACATAATTATAGAAGTGCAAGGTGTGAAGATGAAGAGGATCTTAAGTTTTTATACATGCGTGCACACACACTTAGTGGTTACCAAGAGCTCCCCTTAACAAGCCTCTGTTTTATCATATCCAACAGAGCCTCGGGCAAAGACACTCCTCGTTCACTGCTCTTCACTCGTTTCTCTTCCCTGTTTTTATCCCACCATTCGTTCCTTCATTGCCTTAAAAGTTTTCCCAAGTAACTGGTTCCTTCTTTTTTTTCTTTTTTTTTTTCCTCCTCTGAAGAACTGCTAAAATGTGTTAAAATTTGTTTAATCATCATTTTCCAGGTTATGAAAACATTCAACTCAATAAACCAAATATTCATATTTGAGAATACAGCAGCAGCATTGCAACACATCCCATGGAGGAATAAAAAACAAGTAATCAGGGCTTCATCCAAACCACTTTATTTCAGTGGTAACAGAAAAAAACTAAAGTTAGTTAAGTTATAATGTTGATCGTAAAAATACTGAGGCAAAGCATGTGCATGTACAACTGTGGTAGGAAGACTAAGTTCATCTGTCAGCCCAGATGTTAAAACACATTGTTGGTAATCATTTCTCTGTTTGCCATTTCCAAATAAATTTCCCTAACTTCAGGGGTTTGTTTAAAGCCTCTATGATCATCTGACTGTTTCTGTTTCTTCTTATTGTGCCTTTTTTATTCCCGTATTTTCAGATCTTAGCTCTTTAATCTTTCACTTTCACACGACTTTCTGTAATTTTCTTTTCAACTTTGTTTTATTTGCTTTCGTTCTCGATTTTCGCATATCCATTTTCCCTCTTTTCTCTGCAAATACTCAAACTGGTCCTCAACAGTCGGTGCGTGTGCATGGCATTGATTTGTCCATGAATTGAACCAAAGCACCTCGCTCTACCATTTCTGTTTAATATTGGCAACTAACAGCTATTACAATTGGCATTTAGGTTCTTTAATAACATTATCCTGATCAGTTGGTCAATAAATTCCTGGTAAATAAAGTCTACGGCATTGATCACGCAGTCAAGAAGTAAATAATCAAACAACAACGAAGCACAAGAATGCTTCATGTGCCAGGAGATAGTGATACATCTTTGGTAACATTAATATTTTGGTGTGTTTTGTATCTTCCTACCAACTGAATATATTAGGGTAAGGCTTGGCAGAAACTCAGGATATGAACACGCTGTGTTACAGACGGAGGAAGAAGAAGGGGAAATATTCCCCTGTGGTTTTCATCAGACAAAGAGAACAGGAAGTGTCCCCAGTTTCATCAGTGTCTTTAGGTGAGCCCATGTGTGAATTAGGGAGGAGAGATGAAGTCTGAAAAAGAGCTAAATATGTAGGAAAACAAATATTGTTTTGTGGGTAAACACAACCTATTCGCATCAAAGCTACAGAGTTTGGAATGGTTGGAAATGACTGTCGGCTCTTTCTACCGTGAAACTGAATGAAGCTGCAAGCATGTTCTTTGTTACTGAGACTCATCAGAATGATGGCTAAGTCCTTGACATGTTTGGAGGGCAAACAGGGACACGCCCTTAGTTAATGTGCCAACAGGCAAATGTCTGATCCGTGTGCCCGTATCATTGCTGGCATGAATAAAAAGGCATTCACTGTACGCCCAGGCCGGGCTTTAACGCTGTCCTCCGATGCATACTAACAACAAGCTCAACCAGTAGAGAGATTTGCCTGGCCTCGATCATTAGCATAGAGTTAGGGGATTATTCAGATCACTTACTGAAATCCCCTAATTGTAATAGTACACAAAAATTCATGTGCTGCAAAAAGAGGCCATCCCGTTTCAGAGCAAAGTTGACTTGATGCCTTTTGTGAAATCTGCAAAATCTTCTATGGCTGTATGTGAGTGTGCATGCTATCAAGCTCGTAGGTCTGTGTGTCTGTTAATTCAAAAAGACCACCGAAAGGCTGGAAGAAAAGTACATGACCTTGGATTTGAGGGGTTAATTAAAAGCAAATTAAAAGTCATTAAGCTCGCAAAACACCTGCCTTTTTCGAAACAACATGTCAAAAAAAGGGATGTCATTAATGTGCTAATACCAAATCCGCCTTGCTTTATTTATGGTTTTCTTTTAGTCAGCAACACAATAGGACAGGATTTATGTGTTATTATCCAGAGTCAATATTGACCACCGGCGCCTGAGCTAATTGGAAAAGTAAACCTGCAAAGACTCATGCTTGGGCCTAACTAAGCAGAAGGTTCAAAAGGATAATGGAAACGGCGGAAAAAGAAAATAATATTGTCTGAGCAGGTTGAATGGCTCGGGGGAAACATGGGTGGAATAACACAATCGAGAGCAGACTGCTCATCAAAGGAGACAATCTGGCTAAGCTTGTCCCTGCCCGTCGTGCGGTGTCTGCCAACCTAGACATGAGCACTAGTGATCTTCATCATAGCTCACCTCAGGCTAAGATTAACAGGCCACTCACTCCCTGTAAAACCCTCCCCCTGAAAGCCACTGCGAATTGTCAGCGAACAGACAGGCCAAAGACAGATAACCACACACTGTATGTACACATAAAAATACAGAGAAATGCAGATACCCGAGGAATACTGTACCCACAGGCCCAAATCACGGGCACATCCCCTAAATTTCCTTTACCTCCTCGCTTTGCCCTAAAGGCTACTACTGCTGCAGCCGCTCTAAATCAGCATGAAGCCTCTCTCTCACAGGATGGGGAGTGGCTGCTTTGGGGGCATTCACTGAATGTACCCCATCCAGCGAGTGGCTTGTCCTCTGCAGCAGAGCAGCCTAATTACAGTGGGTTCTGTTTCGAAGGGAATAGAACTGGCTGCCAATACTATTGATAATTCACACAGACTAAGCTGTCGCAGGGAATAGGGTTGGGCAAGTGGAAATGACTCAGTTTTATTAGCTTCCACTGCCCTTTGATGTGCAGTCAAGAGCGAGACATGCCAAGAGACTCATGCCAGATGGAAGCACTACAGCTGAAAGGTGTCTCAGTCCTTTTAACATAACTCTTTTTGCATGTAAAACCTCCACCGATGGCTATTAGTCTCACATAGCCAAACATTTCCCCTCAATTTATTTCACTATGTTTTATAACTTAGCTGGCTCA
>VOQK01029193.1:0-21530 GCA_015052645.1 Benitochromis conjunctus | reverse complement strand
GAAGCTAGTATGTTTTGCCCTCCCTACTGTGTAGAGGCGTATTTGCATTAGGTAGATAAAGAGAATGAGTTTGAGATGGAATCGGGGAGATAGTGGAGAAACGGTGTGTGCACATGATCAAACTCAACACGGATCGTCATTGCACGGTGCATCTTGCAAGATAGATTTTCTGCTTTCCTGTCACTCTCCACCGGGCCTGCTCCTCCTCCTGCAATCCAGCACTGCCTCGCCCCACTGCCACCTAAAATAAGCTCTTAGTCACTAAAGAGAAAGGCCATTGTGATAGCCTATGGAGGGATTTCAACTCCAAAAAGCCTTATCATAAGAGTATATGAAACCACAATTTCTCTGTGCCGGTGCATGTGCGTATTTATGCCATCTACGTGGCCGTGACACGGCATCAAGTGGTTTGTCACCTTGTGATCTGCCAAAGAAGCTAAGCACCCAGACAGAACTGTAGCAAAAGATGCCACCATATCTTTATAATTTAACACTTCATCAGTGGCAGATATGCTGACACACACAGCGCCCACAACTATACACCTACACAAGAAAACCTCACATGGAATTAAACTTCGATTATCATGGAAGGAACCTCCTGATGCCTATCGACGCCTCAGATGCCTGCGTCGGCGGAGATGGTTTTATTCAACAGATAAAACATACACGCAAACAAAGACAAACACACACCACCATTCAGAGCATAGCAAAGGCAATGGGTGCCAATGTGGCTCCTCTGTTCCAGAGCACACATCCTGATATCATTCATTCTCCCTCTGTTTCTATCTGTCTGTCTCTGTCACTCAGATGCTCTGAGGTGTGTAAGATCATACATTCATCATCTCTCCAGAGCCTCGCTCCTCTATCGGACACACACACACACGCACGCACACATTTTAGCGGGCAATACTTTTGTCTCCTCTTTTATCAAAAAATTGAGGGATTTGGTGGCTAAACGACCCAATGCACCCCTTGTCCCTCTCATCTCGATATCACATTCATTTCATGCTATCTTTCTTCGTGGGCTTTGCCAGTGAGGCGACCATTACGGCTCGCAGTCTCTCCACTATGACCGTGCTATCATATCAGCAGGGATAAATACAAAGGATGGGGTGCATGGCATTTATAATTCCCCCCGTGTTTCAGGTGAGTAAATGACAGCCATTACACCCTGCACTCTCCCTCCTTTCACAATAGGGAGAGATGGAGGCTGCTGAATGTAATCGTGCTTTTAAAAAAGGCAGAGATCACAGAAGTACTTGATACCCTAAAATGTGGGGAGAAAGATGAAGACGCACTTGATCATTAACTGTGGTGGCACAATGGCATCAAATAATGTATGCAGTTTATATATGTTAGATGGGTATCAAGGGAATTGGGGTGTCAGGGTGGGGGCCTTTGCATCTTCAAATTTTTTACTTTAAGAGCTTAATCATTCCACTGAGGAAAGACTGACTTTGTTTTTCTTTGCTCCCTCTTTTACTCTGACTCCCCTTCTTCTTACACAATGCCAGGGGCATCCAAGTCAACCTGCAATGGGGAAAGTGATCATTTATTAAATCGGCAGAGACTTTTATTATCAACTAATTCTTCTGCCTAATCTCTATTCCTCTCTTTATCCCACTCTTTTCCTGCCCGCTCCACTTGTAATTAAACAGGGATTCCACCTGCAGCTAAACTAAACCACTCCAAATGAACAGAGAGAGGGAAATTAAAGTGATAGTCCAATCCTGCTTCACAGCCTGTAGGGCACACTGAACTTCTCTTATCTTTTCTCTTCTTCCTCCGGGCTAGCTTCGTCTTTTTCTCCTTCCCTGGTGTGAGTTTGTTCATTAGTTCAGCACAGTGTTGGCAGTACTTTTGGCTGGGAAACAGAAATTAACAAGAAATAATGTGCTAAATGTAAGTCATGTGGTGCTTTTTGGTTATTTTCAAACCAACACATTGCTGTGCATTTGAGAACAATGTATCGTTTCTTACAGCAGAAGCCATGTCCTCATGTCACGCAAGCAAAGATGTGCCAGTGTGCATGCCACCATCTGTATTGTTTTAAAGCTTTTACAACTCAAGCTCTTTCAACACCCCTCACATGCACCCTCCAACGAGGGCAAAGCTATTGATCATTTATTCTAAGTGGTCAAGCAGCATTGTGTTTCTTGTTCACTTTACTTTGCCTCTCAAACCCTGACTGTTTATTGATGCTGTCATTCACTCCTTCATTTGCTTCACTGTAACTTCCTTTTTTGTCTTTCTGTGTCGCATCTCCAACTGGATGGAGGCAGGATTGACGTTGAAGTCGAATGACGCGAGGGACACATCAACGATCCACCGCCTCGTCACAGCTGACGTCCCACTCAATCCGTCAGCCACCAAACAATGGTGTTACACCATAAACTCAGCTAACAGAGCGGGCCAGTGGCTGCAAGTGCAATATTGTTTTCATTTGACGTTCCAGAGGTTAAATGACAAAGCCATCTATTGCACTGTCTGGATTGTCAGCTTAAGACAAATGACTCTGTTACAATCAATCATTTTCATTTATCCTATCACTCCAAAGACAGTGAGCCCTCCATTCACAGAGAGAGAAAAAAGCAGGTGAACAAGCTTGAAATGGTTTACTAATAATGGTTTCTAGATTATATGCCTATGCTTGCTAAAACTTAGAACCAAGGCATAACGGCAAAAAACAAAATCATATAGTGGCACCGTTAGATCTGTCGCCTCACACCAAGAAGATCCTGGGTTCGTATCAAGGCTAGGGCCTTTCACCTTGTGTCTACTTGGGTTCTCTCCAGGTATTCTGCTTCCTCCCACAGGCCAAAGATATGCATGTTAGGTTAATTAGCAATTCTAAATTTACAGTGAGCATGAATGCTTGTCTGTCTCTCTATTAGCCATGCACCAGATTGGCAAACTGTCCAGGGTGTACCCTGCCTCTCGCCTTATGACAGCTTCAACCACCCACAAGCCCAAATTGGATAAGGGGAAGAAACGATGGATGCTAATGTTGTCCTATTACTGTACATAGTTACTGCAAGAATCATGCTGAAGACATGTTGGTCAGTAAACACAAGAAATGTTCTCGCATAGAGTCTAATTCTGCACACAATGTGTCATTAGGCTCTTGGATAAAATAAGGCCTGTATCATGCAGACAGAGTGCGCTGTTTGGACTATTTCCAGTAGCCAAGATGCTCAGAGATGATGGTGACTCACTTCAATTACTTCTTTAAAAAAACTAAAATTTCTGTCTTCTTTTATTTAATAATGTCCTTGAAGAAATGAGTTGCACAAGACTGTGAAAACAGACCGAGAAACATACTGCAACAGGGAAAAAGTTAAGAAGTGAGACAAGGGGAGAAAAGAGAACGGGGTGCCGTTTTAAAATGGGACTTTGTATGAGGGAAGAGTTCGCTCCAACCTTGTCTGCCCCACTTTATTGACATTTTTCTGAAGCGTGTCAGGCAGCAGTGATCGCAACATATCATCTCTGTTCACTTGCCTTGTTAGACCACAGTGTGCCTGTAGCTAAACTGGGACACAACATAATATGCACATCTAAACACCCTCATAACTTCCATCTGCACACTAGAGAGGTGAGAGAAGCCAAACTCTAAGAGATGTGGTAGAAAGTTTCCCGCTGACAAAAATTAAAAGACGCTTGTACTAAACATCTTGGATGAGATGCAAAGACGAAATACTTCCACAAATTGGCTTGTCGGATTTCCCTTGGGGGGTGGGGGTAAAAAAAAAACCCAGCCCATTTGACTTTGAACGATCTCGCCCCACTATGGTACACATTTTCAATAATTCACACTTACAGATCTACATTTGCTACGGTGAATATAAATAATTTAGCGCAATGAGCGTGGAAGTCACAGCACTTTCCAGCAACAGTTTATATGCTGAATGAGAAGCTTTAGTATAGGTGGGGAAAAGAAATACCCAAGCATGAGGGCAATTTAGGAACATGGCAGAAAACAATCCAACCACTGGCTCACAGCTCAGTGGCTGGCAGGATAAGTTAATGCGTTTGCTGTAGGGTAATGGTATAGCTATGGGAACACTAAAAGATGAATTGAAAGAAAAAGACACAGCAAACAACCTCTGGAACAGCTCAAGAATGCCTTCAAACACATGTCAAGTCTCGGCACAGTCAGCTGCTGACTAATGTGCTTTGCCATTAAAATCATATTAATAGGAATTACATTCTTCTGATTGGATCCAAGTTGTTTTTACTCCAACTAACATAAAACCCTACTTAGAACAGTGGTCCTCAGCATTTTTGCCGGCATGAACCACTTCAAAAGCTGAAAAAGATTCACGCGCCACACGCCATCATTTTTCAGTCATTAAAAAAAGATCGGAGTTAGCGTCAGCATTAACTTCTTTATTTTCCTACCTAAAGCATATTCGTTTGACTTAATTTCATTTAATTTTTCCCTAGTCGAACAAATTTCACAATTTGAGGGCCACTGACTTAGCTGTATAAAATGTGTAGTGTTTGGGGATTTAAACATGTACCATATTCTTTTTATATTTAATAATTCAAAGTTATTATTCTGTGAATTTAACCAAACCCATTAATGGAAAGCTTGCAAGATTAATGCAACTAGATCCCTCTGTGTGACTGGGCGAAATGTTTATTTATTAAATATGGAAAAGAGAGAATGTGTGCATTAAAATCAGCTTTTTATATCTGAACTAGTCACAATTCGTCACTTCAGAGGGGAAATGAATATATTTATAGCCTTTACTAAAAATGTTGCTGTGTGGTGTGCACTTTAACTGCCTTTCACTAATGATGAAATGATCCCGGACATCCAGTGACACCACCTCATTCATTCTACCCAGGTGTAGTTGACAGATGAACCAGTGTTAACAGAATAGCAACATAATAACGGACTACGCTACCAGCTCATATTAACAGTGGGGTTGACCTGCCCTTGTCACTCAAACTGCAACCTTAGCATCCATAATCACACCCAGTTCTATAATCTAACTGTTCTCTTTATTCCAGAACACCTATTTAGCCCACTAATAGCATGACTTGTGCGTGTGCATGAGCACATGTGTGCGTATCTGTGAGTGAAAAGAAGATCCAATTAAAGGACAGCCAATCACTGAATTAATGAGGGGAAGGCAGGGATGACAGATTACTTTGCTAGTATGGAATTGGGGGGTGGGGGGTACAGGATGGAAGATTGGGGGATGGTGCTTGGTATAAATGACAATGGGGAGTCAGATACAGTTAGAAATGGGATACGGATGGAAAGAAAAGGGGATCAAGAGAAAACACAAAAGACAGAAAATATCAGGGGCAACAAGAGGCAAACGCTGTAACCCTGAAATAAAAACAAGACTGACAAAGATTACACAGTCACAAGATGGAGAAAAGAGGCAGCAAAGTGAATAAATAAAACACGGAAGGACACAAAATAAATACAATGTCGACATCATTTTGAGAATACACGATACAGCGTGAGAATGTGTGTTTGTCTAAGTGTTTGGCCAGCTTCCTTCTCTAATGAGTGTATAATTTGACACAGACAAGCAGGGTATAGTGTGACTCTCAGCATGATACTCAGACCCTGAAGGCTGATTTATACTTCTCTGCCAAGACGTTCCAGTAGTTCTGCCCAATTGTAACTTATTTATAATTGATTACGGTTAATTGCCAACTGATTTAGGCGAGACAAAAAGACTATAAATACAGCGTGACGCACTTAAAAAGTAATCATTACTTTAAATTTACTTTTAAATTAAACTGTAATACTGCACAGAGACTTTATGGCTGTTGTTAATTTCCTGCTCTCATCCTTGGCTGGGTTTTTCTTTTACTTTGACATGGAGAGTGACAATATTCACCTTTACACTGAAAATGGCTTTGGTAGCCGAATAGCAGATAGCAATACACACGTTCTGTCGAGGATGAAGAAGAAAAAAAAACCCCCACTGGGCTGCAGAATCATTATAAAGCCCAAGTATTCATGTTTGCTTTCTTTCATTCCCGGTGTGATTTCAGAGTGATGATTGCTGGACGAACAAAGACTGGATCTCTCTAGCGTTATTAGACAGACGAAGCTTAGAGAGCCTTTTCCCATCTTTGTATAAGTTGTCTTTATTGTAAATTGTGTGAAAGAGAAATATGAGCAACAAAGTAGTTGAGCTCTATTCAGGTCACCTTTACTTCCAGCAGAATCTCAAACCTCAAAGCCTCTGCTTGAATCCATTTCTACTGCATCTTCTTCTAGGAGAGCTCTCTTCCCGGATAATGATACGCTTAATGTTTCGATTATGTGATTCGTATGTTATGTCCTTTACAGTGATGACATCTCAACCAAACTGAGCAACTATATAAGATGTGCTAGATAATGCTCTCCACTTCCAACAACCCAAATGAGGGAACAGTTTAAATATTGGGGTTTCATCCCGTCAGTTCTGGAGACTCAATCCCAAAGCGGAGCAAGCAATTGTTGCAGTATGACATCTCCAAATACCTTACTAACACACTTTTTTTTTTAAATATTTCATCTATTGCCTACTTTTACATAGAAAAAAAGAATATTAAACATGTATAGGCAATTAAAAAATGAAATGTGTGCCAAATGTAGCACAATACGCGTCATTCTTATTGACTTCTTTCATTTTTACAAAAGAAGACACCTTTAAATTATTTTTAATGCTCTTTGTCTGTGTCTTTGGAGACCTTCCTGCCGCATTCTCCTCCAGTAAAAGTATTTGACTTTCACTGTTCGGTGCCAAGTTCACACAGCAGCCAGGATCCAGAGGCATCCCGCCTCTTGGTTGGGCATCGCCAATAAGACGGGGAGTAATTCAAGGCTGTGCACAGTATGGGTCCAGCTATATCGACCAGCTTTGGTCTAGCCTCCTGTTGTGGGCACCCTTGCTCTTCTCCTTCTACCCCTTTTTGTATTTCTCCTTCTTTTCAAATATCATACTCTGTCTTTGAGTATCTGTGTCCCAGGTCCCAGAAACAGCAGGTGGCCTGTTGCTATCGACCAACTTGAGCTGTTTTAATAATGTTTGACACGACTGGGAATTGGGAAATGTGTATGTGTACGCTGGATGTCATTTTAAACTGTCCCAGTGATCCGGCAAATAGCGTGATAGCCAGTACTCCACTGTGCTAGGGTGACCACAACATGCCCTTTCAACTTGGCACTAACTGTTAGGCTGATAGCCAAGTAATTTAAGGCAATCTGCGACTACAAATCAGGCGCCAGTTCTTTTACACTGAAGCAGTAGATCTGCATTAAGGCCAAAAGCAAAGTAATGTCACGTATGTTAGTGGCAAATCTTATGTGGGTAATTTATTTGTTAATTTAATGTGTAATAAATAAAAATAAACACATATTATATCCGATTATATCTTTGTCTGAATTTGTAGACCATTTAACAAAAGCTGTTTTGGCCTGAAGCAATCCCGTGACAGGGAACAGTTCAACTAGACATTGCAGGAAAATCTTCAAGAACTAACTTGCTGAGAAAAAAAGACACACTGTGCAAACCTATAATTTCAAAATATTGTTGCAACATGTTCTCTACATTACACATCCAAGAATTTAGGCTTATCTCTTTCGGTGATTGAAGGCACTTGGAAACAGAGCTCTGATTCACAGAAGAATCAGGACAGTGATGATAAAGTGGCATATTTTAGCTGTCTAATCAACATTGAGAATTACAAATAGCTAGTATATACTACTTACTTAGGACACACTGAGGTATTACAGTGAAGTAAAACATCACTAATGGACTGAAAATAGCGATAACCGATGAAGTTGTTGAAACATAAAAGCAAATAAATGAAACAGAGTTACTCTTAGTTGTAGTTCTCATCCTATTCTATAAACACTTCAGGACTAAAGAAGAATGTGTGTTTGTGCACTGGGTTTATCTGTGTATTTATGTGCATATTACACGTGGGGTGTTCATTAACTGCTTTCTCTATTTGTATGTATGGTAATTCCCAAATGTTCCTCCCAAACAGTTAGTGTAGGTTAGCTGCGCAACTGGGCTAATAGACTAATTATTACCAAGGCCTTATGCAGACACACACATGCAAACACAGACAAGCACACGAACACAACGACTATAAGACAAAAAAAAAAAATCCACTCCATGCTTCTTTTTTTCAATATAAGCTAATTGGCATGCAAATTTTAAAAAAAACAAACTAAATTTGTACCACGATGTTGTGCAATTACAGCGAGACATAAGGAAATCTATCTTAATGGGGATTTTTTTTTTAAATGGAAGTCAAATATTCTTAATAATTCATTTGTTAATCTGTAGTATTTTTTATAAACCCAATTACATGGACTACAATCCAAGAGAGAGGGAAATAAAAAACAAATTCTCACATTGCTGGTTAACAGATCTGCACAAAAGAGTAGTAATTGGATGCCGTGACAAATAACATCCTAAATGTCCTTATTTTGCCCACTTGTGTCTCGCTCGCCTTCCTTTGCTTTCCCGCTCTCTCTACAGATGGACTGACTAGGAGAGGCAATGAGAGCGCCATCTGAAAGGGCACCTTCAACTCACTGATATTTTAAAATGTTATCACGATAATCTGGCCACTTAAAATGTGCACACATTTACACCCACATACGCACACACACAAACAAATTGCAATGTACTACATTAGTAAATAGTGACACTTCCACGGTGCCAGAGAGGTCTATAATCCTCTGGAAGCTACAAACAATGTGCAGGGGTAACAACTGATGCCAACAAAACAGCAGTGGCCTTCTGTGATTGTGGGTGGCAGGAGATAAAGCGGAGAGAGAGAGAGCGCGAGAGAGGGAATGATATGCACATTATCCGTACTTCAGAGCTCCTGCAAAATTATTTCTAACAGTCGCATTAATAATGAACAGCAAACAGAGACAGCGACTCACTGGTGGCTTGATTTGGCCTTTATGATTTAATTGCTACCAGTGCCTCGTGGAAAGTGTTGCAGCGGTTAAATGTAACTAAATAAATGCTGCAATTAGATGCAGTCCTGAGGTGCTGATACGCTACATCGACAAAAGCACTGAGCCATTACAGGAGCTGCTTGGCCATGGAAACCCATGATGTGAAGCTCCCAGCACATAATTTTTGCGCTGATGTTAATGCCAGATGAGGTGTGGAACTCTGCAATTACTGAGTCAGCAGAGTATTGGCCTCTACAGTGCCTCAGCACTCTGTGATCCGATCCCATAACTTTATGTCGTCTGTCACTTCGAGTTGCTGTGGGTCTACAAAATATACCCGCTTTCCAATAAACTGACTTGTTACAATTGTGGGATCCTATTACAGTACCACAAATTCGACCACAAAACGACCCATTCTTCATGACTGTAAAGGCAGATTGCAGATAGATAGAACAGTAAAAAGCTCCTTATATATCTTATATGTCTCTTCCACATTGTCCTGTCTCTCTCCTCTCACCACAACTGTTCCTCCCTGAGCCTGGTTCTCCCAGAAGTTTCTTCCTGTTAAAAGGGAGTTTTTCCATCCCACTGTCACCAAGTGTTTGCTCATTGTGGGTCAAATGTATTATTGTAGGGTCTTTACCTTAAAATATAAAGCACCTTGTGGTGACTGTTGTTATTTATTGATTTAGTACTATATCATTAAAATGGAATTGATTTGAACTGAATCCATCTGTAATTATCCATCTGTATGTGGACAGAATTTTCAGTTCTTTTAATGCTGTATTAATAGTTAAACAAACTACTATTGGCAGCTTGAGTTAAGCAAAGTGTGTGATTATTTCTTTGACTGCAAATGAGTGCTACAGGCTTTTACGTTTACCATTTTATGATAGTGACCTTTGCTTTGATCGTCATCTCACTCTTGTGAGAACAATGAAGAAATTAAGTCACTTTTGCAAAGTGTTTCATTTCTAATTTAACTGTAATCATTTGATGTTCAGAGATTCACATAATTCCTCATCTCCATCATTATATTGTACATGTACATTACAATGCAAGTCCATGTCTGTGTTTTGTGTAGAATATAAAGGGAAAGTGAACATCTAACACAGTCAGCCAGTCAGAGGGGTGTCCATTTACGTGACTTTCCGTGGTGCTATTTTGGCAAGGTTTTGCTGCTGATAGAGGTGTTCGCCGACTCTGTGTCTGTGTCCATTACATAGAGTGCTGCTATTTCGCTCCACATTCCATGTCATCAAAGGCACCAAGAGAGATGTGTGTGTGTGAATCTGCCTGCTCAGACACACACCAGCACACACCAAAGTGGACTAAGACCACTCTTCTCTCTCGCCATAATTCAACACATTTATTCACTCCAGCTCTACCCTCACTGCCTGTTTCTATAAAAAGACACGGTCACAACATCCAATGGTCCATCTAATCCTCTTCTGTCCTCTAGTCAGGCTGTAATGAAATCCTCTATTGCCATACCAAAGGTTATTCTACCCTGTGACATAAGAAAATGATAAATGCCATTGGTTACGATACTGAGTCAGCAGGGAGGAGTTTTGATGTATGTGTTTGTTTGTGTGTCTGACCTGGCTCTCAGACATGACATAGAGGTAGTGATGGTCAGAAGAGAAGGCCATGTCTCTGAGGATGGGTCCATTCTCCACAGCCTGCACGGTCTCATACTGAAGGGCACGCGAGGAGCCATCGACACGAATCTAAAACCAAGAAGAGAAGCACATTAAAAGATTAACATACTGTATTTATTATACGTTTTCAAGCACTCTTTCACAACCATTGCTTCATGGGTACTGCAATGACGACATAAAAACTTCACATGAATCAACTGCTAAGTCCAATTACAGAAATGTGTAAATGAGTAAATGGCTAAAGACATAACACTGAAATAAAGAACAGCTGAGGTGCAAATAAGAAACACGGGAGAGAAAATGGTTGCCTTCCAGGAAGGACTTGGCAGTGGAACAAAGGTGGTATTCTAGGACAACAAAGCGTGCAAATACAAATGAAGGAATCGTTTAAAAGGTAATTTTGGATGTTTTTATTAGCTAAACTGCCCAGGATATACTGACTTAGGATTTTTGCCTTGCATCAAGGCTTTCGGTGCTGTAGCTGAGAAGGACATCTTTCTCTATCACAGTTTAAGCCATTCAAAAGCGATTATGGTAATAAGGCATCTGGGCAAGAGGTGGGGTCTATGGGCCCCTAGGTGAGTTTACTCAGCAGAAAGTGCATGGAATTGAGCCCACGCACACTTGCTGATGTGATGGAAGTGGTCTGGGTTGTGCCAGAACATCTGCTTACATTGTCTCACACACACGCACACACACACACTGATTGTGTGTGCTGCAAATGATCCTTTCTAAATCTCGTCCTCTGGCTCTATTTTTCCAATAACACAAAGTCCTGACTATACCTAACTAAGCAACTTTCAGCACCCAATAGAATAGACAAACACACACACGCACACACACTCCTTTCTGGGGGTTTTCGACAGGTGTGAAGTAAGTCTTGTTAAAGTTGTGATGACTCTTGGTAGTTCTTTGTGCTCTTCAGCACTTAAGGGTTCACAGGTAACAGGCATAAACAGGAGATAATTGGATAGGAAGCAGATGGTCGACTAGACAGATGAGTCACTTTTTGATTAATTATAATAACCCTAGGACATCATACTCTGTGTTCTGTCTGAATATCATAACCTGATACACCTTAAGTTAAAGTCTCTTTCAGGTCAAGACGCCTGACTGAACCGTTCAATAAAAGGTGGTTATCTCTGATAGAGGCTGGATAAAAAGGACCGGTGGGCATTTACATTTAAGATTAATTTTAAGGAAATTACTTTTTTTTTTTTTTTTTTTTGCACTGTGGGTCATAAAGATCTGTTATTTTTCTCTCATGTCTTTAAATTTCCATCACTAAACTTTAAAGGCAATATTAAGAAACTCAATCAGGATGTTCTTTATAGTGAGTAACAATGTTGGTTGGTTCTACCTTTCCTTTACCCTCAACATAACAAAAACCAAAGCAGCTCTTTATAGTTCAAAGCAACTTTCCTTTGTCTTTGCATTGACAGTCAACTATTGTAGAGCAAAGAAAGAAACCTACTATAAGTATACTGGCTGCAGTTTAAGTGCTGCCCTACCCTGCTGTTTCTACTGATATCCCATTTCACAACATCACATTTCTTTAAACAGACACCTTCTTTAACCCCGACTTCACCCCACTCTCCCTCTTTTTTGTTTCTCATTCATTCTCGTTCCTCTCTCTTTTTTTCCAGCCTCCTGCTTGGCTCGTGTAGTGACCTCGATCTCAAAGAACCTTGAGTTCTTTTTTTCCACTGGGAGCCATTGTATGCAGGGTCAGTTGCAAAGAGAGGAACAGAAGGCAAATAGGGGAGAAAGAAAGAAGAGAAGGAGGCAAGAAGAAAGAAACTTTCCTGTAAGGCAGAGCTCAATTCAGCAGGTGGGGTTATCTAATCTGCCCAATTGGGGGTGTTAATTTTAGGTGCTAAGCATATACGCGCAGCATTCATCGTTTGTGCATGTGCATGCATGGAAACATGTATCAGTTTACCTCAACAGCATGTGATAAGGGTCTCAAGTCATTTGCTGGATAGAGTGAAAGGGCTGACAGTCTATAGCGGTCACTGGATGTAGAGTTTTATTGTGTTGGGACAGATCCACAGTCACCAAGGAGCAAAGAGGCTTCAAGGGGAAGTTCCTGTATATTATCCCTCAATCTGACCACCAACAAAACAAACGAGCCACCAGGGAGCACGGAGCACGTCTGCAAGAATGCAACGCTAGCTGGTTTAGTCACACTGGGACCAGAGGGGAATGCACAAGGGAGAAAGACTGATTTAAATCAAGGACCAGTGGTCTTGTTTGTGCAATAATTGGCACATACAGAGGGGTTGTAGCTTTTAAAACAGAGTTGTCTTCATCTTCTTTGATATCAAACTCTGCTCTTAGAAGAATTATTATAAAATATCCACTTAATGCATGAAAAGTCCTTTATAATTAGACACAAAAAGACGCAACAAACAAAACAGCATACTACTATACCACTTTTATTTTCTTGATGAAATGCTAAAATTAATGACATGGTTTGTTATGAACCTACTAATCCTAGATTCATTATCAGAGACAGTAATTATGACTATATCTTAAAATATTTTTTTTTCATCAGCCTCAAATCATTAAGGCAGCCACACTGGTGCTAGCCAATATTATCAGATTCCTTTTCAACAGTAATAAAGTGGATTAGCTGCTCTATGCTAAATGGATTACAATGCTAATCTCTGCTATCACATTAGCACTACACAATAGACATTCACTGCCAGACCGACTTAATTTTGCCTCAGAGTAGTGGGAAGGTGAGAGATTCACTAGGCCCACATATAGATGAACATGTACACACGAGTGATTGTGTGTGTAGAAACATTGGCCGTTCACTATCTCTCCCTTTCACACTCCTATACGCACACATACAGGCTTCCTGGCTGGAGATGCTCGTATGATAATAGGGGATACTCTGGGAAGAGCCGGGAGATTTACTGGCACTTTTGACTCAGAGCGCACACACAGAGCATACTTGTGTAGTAAACATTTTTTAAATAGCCCCTAGTGTGTCAGGAGTACCATGCAACTGATTCAGTTTCATTTTCACTATCACAGTTCACGTATAGGAAAATCCTCCACAGAGTGACTACTTTGTCCAGATACAGCATCCACCTAGTGGCTGTGACAGATAACTACAACAGCTGCTATTATTAATAGTGGGCTCTGCAGGAACAATGTACTAGAGACACAAATAGGATCTTGTCTCAGTGTTACATACTGTCTCAAAAATACATTTAGTTCATATAAACTATTTTTATATAGCCTTTAAAGCTATTGGGCCCGACTATAACAGTTTTATTTGCAAGCCACTAAAAAAGCATAAACAGAATGTGAGTGCACTGCTGATCAAAAAGAATGCATCTAACGGCTATAGATAATTTAATAAAACAGTCAGAGTGCAGAGAAAAACAAGCGGAACATCATATGCAGATGGTACTTCCTGCCTTGACTGTGTCCATGAAAAATCATATGCCTAAAGTCACCATTTCCCTCTCTCCATGGGGCTAACAGCTAGCAGAAGGTGTGATACAGACGGGGAAGCCGTTCCGGTGTGAAAACCACAGGATTACCCTCGCTCAGCTTGCTCATATTGGCACTCTGTGCCACAAAAGCACATGGAAGGTATGGTATTTCCTCTAACTGCACGCTTGTGGGCTGCTAAAAGCGTAATGCTAAGAATAATTCATGTGATGTTCAAAAATAAACCCTGTGTGTTAAGTGTAGGGTTATTTTGTATTTAAAAAAATTGGAAAATATGTAGAAATGTATCAGAGGACAGTAAAGAAAAAATACACAAAATAAGATTATTGAAATGTCAGGGGGACAGATTGCTTGTAGTGTCATGGCTGAATCAACAGACACCTTCCATATCAGCAGTCAATAATGTTGTTGCCCCTCTGGAACCCTCTTCCACTAAAAATTGCCCTTTGAAATTCAGTACGTCTGGTTACACATCTTAGAACATCTATTGATTTTGGATAATCGCTGTGAACTTGGGCTGCGATTGTGTAGAAACCACTTTACATCAAACGGTGAGATAGCTGGTCCGCATGTTAGGACTAGACTGGTTAATCATCAAGAGAAATAAAAATACTGCTATGATTCAATGGAGGTGCTACGGGCACAACGACACGATCTAGATAACAGCATATTACCTACAGCAAACTGAAGGTAGCACATCATTAGCTTTGACTGCTTGGACGGTCACAGTTGGAAGCTGGAGCATATCCCAGTTGACACTGGGCGAGAGGCGGGGAGCACACTTGTTGCCAATCAATCATGGGGCTAACACAGAGACACAGTCAACAATTAGCGCTCACACCCACACCTGCAGCGTATGACCAATTTGCACTAGCCAGTTAACACGACATATGCTTACTGGCCACTTTGTTGGGTACATCTCGCTAGTACTGGGTTGTATCCCCTTGTGCCTTCAGAACTGCCTTAAATCTTTATGGTATAGATTTAACAAGGTGCTGAAACGTTCCTCTGAGATTATGATCCAAATTGGCATTATAGCATCACAGAGTTGCTGCAGTTCTGTCATTTGCACTTATGTGATATGAATCCCACTCCATCACATCCCAAAGGTGCTCTATTGAACAAAGATCTGAAGACTGCGGAGGCCTTTTAATTACAGTGAACTCATTTTCATGTTCGAGAAATCACTTTGACTTGATTTGACCTTTGTGACATGACCACATTAAAACTGTGGTCATAAAGGGATGGACATGGTCAGCAACAATACTCAGGTCGGCTGTGATGTTTAGGCAATGCTCAATCATCACTGATAATAGGGACTCCAAAGTGTGTCAGGAAAATACCACCCACACCAGTACTCCACCACCAGCAGCCTGAATTGCTGACACAAAGCAGATTGAATACATGCATTCATTCTTGTTTATCCCAAATCTTGATGGTATCATCCAAGTTGGCAGAAGTGGTTACACAGTCCACTTCCCTGTGCCTCAAAGTTTGGTGTCTTGTGGATTCGGAAAAGCTCTTCTGCATACCTTGATTGTAACGAGTGACTATCGGAGTTACTGTCACCTTCCTGTCTGCTTGGACATTCTCCCCTGACTAAGCATTTTCACCCACAAAACTGCTGCTCATTGGATATTTTCTCTTTTTATAAACTATCTAGAAATGCTCACACTTACCCATCTGGCACAAATAGCCATGTCAGATTCAAAGTCACTTAAATCACTTTTCTTCCCCATTCTATTGTTTGTTTTGAACTTTAGACTAAATGTTCTGATATGCTTCAATGTGATAGGCTGGTTAGACATCTGAGTTAATGAAAAGTTCAATGTTTTACACCAAACAAAGTGAGTGTGCATGAACTTTGGGAGGAGATGAATAAACTGTTCGAACTCCTGAAACAAACAAAAACTTCAGGACAGAAACTTTTTGAATCTGGGTAAGGACAGTGAGAGAGATTGCAAAAATGGTGTCCTTTCCTACTATGGCATGGATTTTGGGGTGGCAAAAGGAAGGCTTGTCACACAGAGTTGCAGTCTGTTTTGCATGGCACATAAACTAACACGCCATGGCTGGAACACACACCATGACCAACATGCTGCTAGGGGAAGCCAGAATAAGCTGCTGACTAAAGTATCACTATGGTCTGACACGTGTCATGCAACCACAGCGAGGTGAGTGGGCTGGAGCGGAAAGTCATCCAAAGTCATACAGCATGCTGGCAAAACTAAATTTCCACAATATTTGTGACAGAAATTTCCCTAATCCTCTGAAACATGCATTTGGGCAATCTTAGTGGTCTGCCAGCATTTCTGCAGCTGAAAGGGTCATGAACCCTTGTGTTTTGGATATGCTAAAATGCTGCTAGTTTCTATTGTTCATGATTATTTTTTAGTTGACAGAGATAAATATATACTTAAAACAGGGGTAGTTAAATAGATTGATCTTTAGTGACTTAAGGATGAATATTTAACAAATGTGTAGTGGGAAACTCCAAAGATAAAGGGAAAATAACTTCATCAGATACTAAAATAAACGGAGGAAGGAAAAGGTACAGAGAGCCACATGAAGGAATATCCTTCAAAATAAAACAGGAAGTAACAGAAACTAAACTAAACTAAATTGAACATAAGAATAAAGTCAATAAGAATTCCGATTTATACACCCGTTAGTGCCACTTCACTGAAATTTGAAGGTATTTAATTTAATAACGAGACCTTGTACTATTTTCATTAGGTAAATTTATAGATTTACCTTTTAAGAGACTTTCTATGTCACTTACAGAGAAAGATCTTTCCAAGAGTTATTCAGTCAGTTTTACAAACTAAGTATTTCCAAAGCTATGACAAATGTCCCGAGGTCATGTATATAAGATCTTCAGCTTTTTCGTGGTTTGAGGTTCAGTCATAAACATTCTGGACAGAGCACAGTACGGCCAAATGCCAAAAGACACCTCAGCCTGACTTGCCACACTCAGGCTCAGGTTTTCACCCTTGTTTTAAAGCAGACAGAAAGTGTTAGGTATTCATCCAGGCAAAGCAGGACATATATTAAGAGCCTAGAGAGAGACACAGGCAGACAGACAGAGACAAGGGAGAGCAACATTCACCGTGAAAGAGGCAGGAAAAAACGGAGAAGCAACGTATCGTCACTACATAATGGCAATGTGTCTCTCCACGCATTCTATTCATACCGACAGCAACACAATGGTGGCTGTCTGATTGCCCAAATCTGTCCAGCTCGCTGAAACATATGGCAGACTGAGGGAAAAGAGGACTGGGGGGGGGTGAGCAGAAAGAATAACAGAAGGAAAGGGGGCTAGAGGCAGACTGGCTCCATCTCTCGGTGTCAATCAATGCCAGAAAAAGCTCTGCACTTCCACATTCAATGCCTCGATATTTAGCTTGAGGCAAGATGGACCGGTGCAACACTAGTGGGGGAGTATAGATAATTTGACATTAATCTGAGGGTATTAACAAGGATGTCGCACCCAAATGTGGGATGCCAGGCTGGTCGTGCAGCATTGTTAGAATACAGAAATCTCATATGATCCGCTAGCTATTGCCAGCAAGAGTTATTAGGGACAATCAAAGACAGACACGTGGTTTTATCCTGAGAAGATGATGTCTGGCCAGACTAAATCTGTTCCATTTCAACAAGTATTGTAGGTGACACATAAATTACTAATGCTATGGTTTTTCTTTTTACATCTACATTGTCTTTTGGCAGCGTATTTTATATTTTATGACAAGCTACAATAGAGTCATCTTGTACTTATTCAAATGGTACAACACTGACTCAGTGGTTTACAGCTTTCCTTTATGCAAGTAAAATATTCATTCAGTTTATTAAAGACAGATTTAAAATCCCTCTTCTTTTCCCCCGTCTCAACTCTGCTCCTCTGTATTGGAGGATGAGTGGGCAAAAAAGAACCCAAAAAGCCCCACCGACTGGAACTGAACTCATTCTATGCTTTAATTCACTATTCTCTGTTTTATGTTTGCAATTAGGCATATCTGCTACACAGCAGGATTTTAATTAATGTCTTTCCCTGATGCCTTCTCTGCGAGAGAAGGTGCTTTGTGGGTGCAAATCAAGGAAATGTCATTGTTAGCAGGGAAGCGACTACAAAGATTTGCATGGCCATTGTCAAACGTGGAGAAATACGACTTCTACAATGGCACCGCCGTTGAGTTTAAACTTCTTTGGGTTAATTTTCTGTAGATTATTTGTTTTGGCTTGGCAGTTTGGGAAAAGAAGCATTGGCATGATAAAAAAAAAATACATTCTTGTTTTGGTAGCTCCAGCTCTGTTCAGATTAAGCTGGTCACCTGGGTGTACACTGCCTGTTGCCCCATCATGACCCTGAAGCAGAAGAAGATGGATGGACACATTACCTTTTAGATTTAACTGACTGACTTGTCCTGCACATAACCCAAATACAGCACACATCATTTCCTTGCTGGTTAGAAAAATAGAACGCAGATGCCGGGCAGGTAGCAGATAACATAGTCGTGGTAATATAAAGTAACAAATAGGGGAAGTTAAACACGGAATCAGACATAGCATATGTGCACTTAATGCGACTCCAGTAAATAGTTTAACTACCTCCCACCTGAGATCTGACACTAAATCAGGCCGAGCTGCAGGGGGGACCCCTGGTTCGGTGACTGACCGCTGTAGCATTTAAGGTGTGGTACCTCTTAGCCTGCAGGCCCATGTGGCCTACTAATCTAACCTTATCCACCTGCTGAGAGAGATAGACAGAGAAGGCAAGAAGAGAAGAGAAGGACAAGAATCTTATTTGTGGGAGATGATAGTGTTGGAAAGAGGACAAGTGTCCGGAGGCTTCCTAACTTTCCCCCCCTGCTCTCCTCTCGTCCCTCAATCTCCTCTGTGGCTTCAAAGGTTGAGTGACAGGTTTCCTCGCTATCATTGCCTTCACTTTTGAGCTGCCTTAGAGCACTGTGACCAGGCAGGGGGCTCACAGCTCAGCTTTTGTTACTCATTTCCCCGACTCTGCTATTTCTCTGCTCTTTTTTCCATTTCTCTCTCTCTCTCTGCTGTTCTAACTCCATCTTTAAGTCATGAGGTTGTCTAAAATACCTGCAGGCTTTTGGCCAGTTCAATCTAGAGAACATTTGTGACCTCTTGACATCTGATGTCTCACTCAATTTCTCTCATTTACTTTTTCTCCGCCTATTCTGAAATTTCTGAAAGGTCTCTTCTGTCACAGCTGGGACTCTGTACTTTACATGTTGTCTTCCATTCAGTGTCTGCAATTGTCCTTTTACATCTTTAGATTAAAGATCATTCACACTTGTAGTAGTCAAAGACTTTTTTTTTTGCTTCATTACTCCTTACAAAGTCTGTTGGAATATGGTTAGTGTTCAAAAAAAAAAGTGCTTTTTCTCTGCAGTTGGCATCAGCTGCTCCATCTCATATGCTTATGTCTTGTTTCATGTCTTTGTCCATCAGTGTTTTACTTTTGCCATTTTCCCTTGCAATATGCATCATCCAGTCTGTCTTATTTGGAGTCATATCAGGAAATTAGATGTGAAAGGTGGACCTGACCTACCTCATTAGTGCAAACACATTTCTAGCCAAAGAAAAGCCAATATGCATATTCCTCATTCAAAGCTATTATTTCGCCTAAAGTTTTAACTATGTTACTTCATTTAGTCTACAGTGATAGGAATTGCTGTTCCTGCAGCCTATGCTGCAGCGACTGCCTGGCCCACAAGAACCTCAAAAAGGCAACAGCATAATTTGAGGGCATATCACCACCTGTGTCTCTATTAGCGGTGGAACCTGGTGGCAGTGCCACTGAGTAGAGTGAACCCCATTATATTTTGAGACCAGAGGCCATAGTGTGAGAGCTAAAAGGCTTTGGGACCCATTAATGAAGTCAACATGCCCCCTGGAGAAGTGAGGGCACCATATCAGCCTATTGTATCAAATCAAGACTTTCAGCTGACACAGCATTGCAGAAAACCAGAGCCACAAATGCAGCTCATCAGGATGGATGTAGCTCACAGTCGGTTGAAGAGTGTACTGTATAAGGAGACAAGTATTATACTCTGAGGTCTGTGGTTTATGTGTGACATAAAGGAAATGCTGTATGTGGGCGTTTGTCCGCACGAGAATTGCAGGGCCCAGGACACTGGACATGCGACAAAGCAAAAGATGGCTAGTTTGATGTTAGAGAAGCAGAGGGAAAATTAAAAAGAAGCAAATGCTCAAAAGGAAAACAATGGAAATGGACACCTACCTGTTTCCTTTTTCAATTTTCTCTCTTTTCATTTCCCTTAATACACTGGATCTATTTTTATTGTTATCATCCTATTTATATCTTTCTAATAAAGTTTATAGTTAGGGCTGGATCAGGTGAGCCTGAACCATTATAACTGTCTTAATACGCTGTTGCCATATTTAAAAATTAGCACTCTGTCTCTCTCCTATAACTTGCTTCTTGTCCTGTCATCTTTCTGCTGTCTTCTCTTTACCCTCACCTCCAACCGTCTTAGCAGATGACTGCCCCTCCCTGAACCTGGTTCTGCCAGAGGTTTCTTCCTGTTAAAAGGTAGTTTTTCCTTCCCACTGTTACCAAGAACTTGCTCATAGGAGATTGTGTGATTATTTGTTTGTTTTTTTCTAATATTGTACAGTCATTAACCTTACAGTATGAAGCAAATTGAGATAGCTGTTATTGTGAATCGTCACTGTATAAATAAAATTCAATTCAATTGAAGTGAAGTGAATGAATATGCTGCTCAGTCACCAAAGCAGCTCTGACCTGACAAGCACTGACTGTACAATGTAGCTGCATGTTGAATAAGCCAGCACAGCTCTGAATTATTCCAGCTCCAAGAGGGAAGAGAAACATGTAGCATCTGATCCGATACAGATATGGCACTAACTCAACAGGTGCCTGTGATGGTCTTTGAAACCCAGCCATGCATCAACAAAGGCAGAGAAGTTCAAGACTGCTGGGAAATTTAAAACACACAACTCTGCAAAATAGTTTGGGGCAATAAAAATAAAGTGGTGATATTCCCAAAAGTAAATGATAAACAAGCGCAGAAGCAGTTAATAACTAAATTAAATCTACATTTGGTCTAACCACTCTTTGCCTGTGAAGTACAGCTACTGCTCCTTGTTACATTTAAGCACAGATTTACAAAATACTTGCAGTAATAAAACTTGTGGCATTTCTACTGTGAATTTAAACCATCTCAGTTGATGTTTTCTCTTCATGTAATTCCAAAGTCCCAAGTGCTAAAAACAAGGCTTCACAAGGACCATCCTGCTGCTCTGATGGTGCTGAAGCACACATTAAAGTTTAACATCTTAAGTGCAAAAAAGTTTCATTCAATAACAACAACTGCTTTTGCTTTTTTAACAGAAGAAAATGTATTTATCGCAACTTTTGTTTATTAAAAAAAAAAAAAAAAAAA
>VOQK01029179.1:4139-15384 GCA_015052645.1 Benitochromis conjunctus | reverse complement strand
GAGGGAGGGAGGGGGGGGGGGGGGGGGGGGGGGGGGGGGGGGGGGGGCAGAGCAACTGAAGGATTCAAGCGGCAGTAATGAAGTGGACAGAAGAAGGAGACCTGAAGGTGCAACTGGTGTGTTATGCAGAAGTTTAGAGACGTAGCGCAGAGCCAGATTGTGAACGACCTTAAAGGTGACAAGGAGAGTTTTATTGTTTAGAACTTACAGCTGTGGGTGATTTACTAACAGGACAGGTGCAGTTTCTTAATTGTAACATGAAAAAACAAATGAACATGCATGTGTACGTTAAATGTAGTACACAGTGTGGTCAGCAGAATTGTTGCAATAGAAACAGCCTTCAACAACATAGAGGCACTAATGTAGGACTGTAAACTGTACGACAATTTTTTGACATCACATCCAGTAACATTTTTGTATACAGATAACTTATATCAGTTCAAGGAATGAAATGAACTGGAAATGCCTGATTAACAAAACTTTGTTTCTGTACTTTGCAACTGGTGGTGTTAGCTAGGGCTGGATATTGTCAGTGCTTTCTATGACTGATTCGATTCCGATACACAAAGTCCCGATTCGATTCAATTTTGACTCAGACAGTCAGAAATATTATAATTCTGACCATTTATCAGTATATATCCATATTTTATATGGATGTATAAAAATTAAGCTGACACTTGTGAGACTTCATCAGAGGTGTGAGCATCACAGCAGATGCCTTTGTGTCAGAGTAACTGAGGATATAACACAGAAAAACATGAAGGAGATTTTCCTGGCCTGACTTTTTATAGCACATAACCTTCTGGAGTAGAACAAAGACAGAAGAAAACTATGAATCAACATATGAACATTACCTGATGCTGCTGAAGTGAAGCAGAGCAAAGTTACAGAGGTTTTATTAGAGACAGCTCAGTGTTTTGCAATGTGGCATAATTTTAAAACGTTTACATTTCTTTGGTATTGAACAGCAGAAATTAGGTGTTTTTTGTCGGAGGTCAGTTTTGAAAAAAAAAAAACCCAACAAAAATGAGTTATAAGATTACAGTGAAAATTGTTTGTGCAATGTTCCTGAAACGATAACAGTTTAATCTGAGTGTAATAAAAAGGAAACATGTGTTTTTAAAGTTTCTAATGTAAACAGACTGATCAGATGGACGTTCATCAAGATAGGGTCAATGGCCAAAGCCAAGGTCCCTCTATCGTTTCCGCTCTTCAGCCGTATCGCTCTGAACTACAATGTGAAATTGCTGCTACAGAAGCCACAGGATGCTGAAAAGACCCCAACAACAAAAACTGAAGAGATGGAAGACGTTTTGTTGCCGCTGCTATTGCATGAGTACTTTAAGGTTGGAGGTTCAAACACCCGATTGATGATTTTGCAGACTAATTACTGTCAGATTATTTTTTTTATAAAAAAGAAATATTTCTATTTATTAAATTCATATATGATTAACAATTATATATGCATAACACAAAATCTGTACAAAAGCACAGTCATAGTTATAATGTGTGTTACCATCAAGATATCAAGAGAGAAAGAGGGGCTGCATGCCCAGAGTTACTTGAGTCTTTGCGCCCTTGTGCGTCATGGACACTGCACAGAGAAAGTACACATACGTGGTTCCTACGTCACACTGACTGTTCACAGCACACCAAAGCGATCCTCAGACCACTGGAAACATCACTGTGCTCCCGATGGCAAGTCTGTCCCTCTCTAATAATTACAGCAATGAATTCATTCAATCAGGTATTTTAATCAGAAGCTATCAGAGATTATCAAAACAAAACAGTTCTTTTAAACACATATTTGTTCCCTCTAATTGTATTTGATATAAAGTAAGTTCGACTGACCGTCCATGTTGTCAAAATGAAATCACAGTCGTCACCGGGACCTCACGATGTCCTTGCCGTGTGTTTTTCCACCTGCTCTGTGGCTGCACTATGACTGTGCTTTTGTTTGTCACCGGTCGGACTTGTTCACTGACACGGTAACTACACAAAACATTGATCAACACCTCATGCTGCAGGCTGCAGTACACAGAAAATATTTCTTGCTGCTAATCCATGCAAACCCACAGCATGTCGCTGTATAACTGTTCACATTTTATATATCAGAGCTGGTCATCACATAGCTCTGATATATAAATTGTGGACTGTTTCGTGTCCACTGTTTTGTTTATTGTATATAACGTGCGTGAAAATCAAAAAGCCACATATACTGTCAAAACTATTTATTACAAAAGAGCTTTTTATGAAAAAATAGTTTGAAGCAGATGCTTTGATTACTGTGATTGCACATTAAACTGTGACATCGTCTTGAGCAGCTCAGAAAATCCTTTCAGTGTTTTAAAAAACAGGACAATTCAGAGTTCGAATAAGGGAGTGGCAAAATCTTTCTGTTTCTCATTCTAGTTAAACGTGTTTACTGTCACTGCCACCGCAACCTGGGCGCGGATAAGCGGAAGAAAATGGGTGGATGGACTGAAGGAATTTTACACCCACTCCAAGTGTCACAATCTAAAGCCTTCATTCATCATAATTTATCTGTGGTCTGAATATGAGCTGGAAGCTCATTTTTAATGAAATGAATAAAAGGCTCATGCTGTCTCGTGCATAACGAGCACGTAAATACCAATGTTGTTTATCCATTTCACAGCATTTCTTAGTGTTAAAATATTTCAGATAATTATTTAAAAAATGGTCTGAAATAAAAAAAAATAAATAAGAAAGTTATTACATGTTTTACCAGCCCCCTGTTACAAATCCCGATTCTTCAACGTTTACTCGGGTGAAGTGTCAGAAAACACAAAACATCCAGTGAAACATGGCGGTCATTGTTACTCTATGTCACAATCTGATATATTCCATGTTTATGATGCTCAAAAGTACTTAAAGAAGAAATGTACTATTAGACTCTCACCATGTAGTATTAGAACTGAGGGGAAATGAAATGAAATGAGGGGAAACTCTGGGTCACAGCGGGAAGGTGACAGTTGAAAGTTAATACCACGTTTTTAGTGGAGTAACTTGTTTCTGGGTAAGGACAAACTATTTGGCAACTGTACAAGTACAAAGAGGGAAACAGTCACAGCGCTGAGCTTCAGGTGTGGTCAAATAACAAGAGTAACAAATTAGTTGTTGGTGGCTGTAGCTCAGCAGGCGGATCTGCTAAACATCTACTAATCAGAAAGTTGGTGTTTCGATTTCTTGCCGCTGAAGTCTGCATGCTACAGTATCTTCAGACAAGATACTGAACTCCAAGTTTGTGTGTTTGAATGTGAACGGTACATAGAAAAGCACATTGGCTATTCTCACTAATAGGATATGTGTGATTCTCCTACTCTTCCTTAAAGGTTAAAGCTGGTATGCTGTCAATGAATTAAACAACAACAAACCACACATGCTGCATTCACAAGTATTGAATGTGATGAATACATTTGGGCATCATGGTGGTGTGGTGGTTTACACTATCGCTTCATAGTGAGGTGATTGGGTAAAAATCCCCCCCCCACAGGACGCTGCATCTAGATGAAGACGCAGCGCCCTGTTCGGTTGCATTTGTTTAATTTGTAGCTGTTCCACTACAGAAACCGGTGCTTTACCTAATACCTTCCCAAATTTTGATTTGATCAACAAAGCTGAGGCAGCTGCAAGTGTCTCACTTGAAAAAAATAAATCAGAGTCACCTAATGAAAAAGCTGCTTTTGGGGAAAAAAGCTGTTTTGTCGATGCACAACACATGTATATGATTATGTGAAGCCCCTGTGGAGCTGCAGAAGACATCACGCAGGATTTACGGGTTAAATAGTGCTGCTACATGGAAAAGCTTTAAAACATCACAAAGCTAAGCATCAAACAATTTCAGATCAATCACAATGAAGTTACAATTGCCAGGAACACATGTTCATATTTTATTATATGACCACGACTTTTTTTTTACTTATTTACTTTATTTTCAGGACATTTGTAAAAAAAATAAAATAAAATCTTTATGCTTTCTGTAACTATTCAGATGGCCCAAATTATTAAACTATTTTAATGTCATGTTTTACCCACAAAGATTAATGTAAGTATTATAAGGACAATGTACAATCTTTAAGCTGCTTTATTATATGGCTGTGCATCAGTGTCTATTCAAATGGCTTCCAATGAATACTGAATATTCTCTCATACAAAGCATCAAGTTTATTCCAAATGGCCTCATAACCCCCCACAACGTCCTCTTCAAAAGGCACTGGGACTGGATAAGGTACTGACTCAGATAGAACAGGAACTTGTTTATGTTAATACCTTCCAAAACTTTGACTTGATCAACAAAGCTGAGACAGTTGCAAGTAGTCCTGCCATGACTGCCAAACCCACAAAATGTTTAAGTCGGGATTTTTGTGCATTTTCTGTGTGTTTCTTAATGATGTTAACTTTAGCCTGCTCTCTGATCTCTTCCTGTGACAGATTTCCTGATGACTTTCTAACCCGATTTTCCTCTTTTTGTATTTCTATCTCCATTGTTTGGAGCTTTTCATTTGTGTAGTAGCCTCCATTGTTTTCTGTCACTATATCTTTTATGCTATTGAGCAGCTCTGCCACCTGGAACTTGTTGCTTCTATACTCGTCTTCCTGGTTGTTCTTCCAGTATTTATTGTCAATGACGTGGCACCGACTCCCACACTTCCTCACCAGATCACTCAGATCTTCACTTTCATTAACAAAATCCTTGATCTTCGTTCCTTCAGGGAGCTGGTCACCATGAGTAAAAACAACGGCAGCATATTTAAGAACATCTTCAGAGAAATAGTCACATAATTGTGCGACGACAGCTTTTTCGTGCTCTGTGAATTTCTCTGCTTTAAGCACAATGAGAAAGGCATGAGGCCCTGGAGCACACTCTGCAATACAGCTCAGCAGCTCATGCTCCAACTTCTCAGACCTGCTTGGGTCAAAGAAACCAGGAGTGTCGATTAAAGTTAGGCTTCTTCCATCAACAGTCTTAGTTTCGCTCTGAGACAAACATGTGTTTAAGTCATTAAAATTATTAATCTTGAATCTGGCCTCTCCAAATATGGTATTAGCCAGATTGCTTTTCCCAGTTCCAGTTTTTCCCAGTAGGACAATCCTCCTGGTTTTTGTCGCTGGAAGAGAAAAATGAGTAGAATATCAGATTAACTCATCAAATCATCTGCTTCCTGACATCTCTGATAAACTTTTAGATTTCGGATCAAAAATTGTATCATGGCAAAACGTGTAATAGACACGCCTCTCCAAAATGTGAAATGGAGACGCATGTAGAAGTTGCACTACCAGCAGGGGGAGATAATACATAAAGCCTAGAATTCGGTAATAAACAAAAAGCATATTAAATACATTTGACGCCACTTAACCATCAGAAACGATTAAGCTAGGCTGCTCATATATATATATGTACTAGTGCTGTCAACGTTAATGCGCTAATACAGAGTTAACGCAGCTAAACGCGTTAACACGGTCATCACGATTAACGTGATTCAAATTTTTAATGCACTCGACTCATCTGGAGCGCAGAATGGACAAACTTTGGACAAACTGCCCAAACTGACAGAGACATTTCAAGGACTTTGAGTCAGTCTGCGCTCCAGATGCTTTAATTGTTAATCGCGTTAGTCGTGATGACGTCGTTAACACTTTAAGTTGCATTAACGCGTTAACGGGAATTTGCCAGTTTTGACGCGTTATTGCGGATCAGGTCGCATTAACGCTGACAGCACTAATATGTATACATGTAAATGTGTTAATAGCTTCTGTCTAACGCTATCCCGTGATTATTTTCATGTTAGCTTGAAATAAAATGGCTCCCTCTGGTGTTACTGCAACTTCTGCATGCGTGTCTTTTCACAGTTTAGAGAGGTAAGGCGCGAATTGGTTATGGTGGACATACACACTATGTTTATGTCTGTATGTCACCTTAAAGGATGACCCTTTGCTAATTCTGCATGAACATTGTCACTCATATGTTTTTACAAAATAGAGTTATTATAAATCTCAATTGTTTCTGGATTCCTGTTACTTACCTTGTCACATACCCAACAATCATTCTTACCAATTAATAAATGAAAAGGAGTGATTTGTTTTTGTTCGTTTGTTTTGTTTGCTTCTTTCGCTTTAAATTGCACACAAAGAAATGTGCTTCTAACCTCGTATCATTCTGGTTGATGTGAAGGAGAATATCCCTGACATCTACAGCTTCAGAGTGTCGGAAAGCTTTTAGCTAATCATTCCTCAAAGTCATTCATCTGTCCTTGTGATTACACTGCATGTAGAAACTTGCAAATACATCTAAATTTAAAGCATGTTTGAGATATTAATGAACTACCTTAATGCAGTACTACGCTGCAAGCCGTTGGTCACCAAACAAGCCTTGATGACCCAGAAATCTTGCTTATAAAGCTTAGAGCACCAATACTGTTAAATGTTTTTCTTTTATAAGGAAATAGCTCTTGAAATTAATTCAGTTAATTTAAGCAGGTCATAGGATTACTAGAATGACTTAAACTCTTACTCTGGAGTAATGTCTATTTAAAAGTTACTTACCCTCCATGCTGAGACAAACAGAAATCTGTCAAAAATATAGTCTGGTTCACGATGTGTCTCTGCAGTGAGTCGTTTGCTTTTGTTCTTGTACTGCGACTTGTCTTACGCTTTGCTTCTTCTACCTGTCTAACTTGTTCTTTGGGTTTTAGCCAGAAGAAGTGAACAAAACACTCTGCACACCGTACGTTTACATATAATAATCCACAGTGCTGCAGCACAGAGATAAAAAACATCATGATACAAGAAGAAAGAAAACGTTAAGCTGCATTTCATTGCCCTCAGGCATGTTTTAATATTTTTATTTCTATTCTTCAGGAAAGTGGAATTTATTTCTGTTTAAATATATGAATACTTTTTATATACGCCTTCACACCCTTACCTTACACTACTGGCTACATAGATTCTCTTGTTCTGTGAACTACATGGATTTTATTCAAAGTTTGGATTTATATTTATAGAATATCACAGTCTGCATTTTCTTTTGGTTGATTTAGTCTCATAAAGTTTATTTAAGATCACATCTGTTTTTTAAAAGAAAATAACAACTTAAAGAGGTCTGTCCACTCATTCCTGCAGTTTCCATTACTGTTCTGGTTTGAAAATGGCTGCAGCAGTTTTGGCTGAACCTGCTAAACCTCATCAGCTGGTTCAACTGAATGAAAGTCAGTGGAAGCCAAATTAAGTAAAAACAAAAACTACTCTTTAATATGCCATTGTCTCTTAAGCATGTTTGGCTGAACCTGCTGAGAAGGTTCAACAGGTTCAGCTGAATTAATGAATTACAATGTAAGAAACTAAATACATTAGTTACTGCTCATCATTACCATGAGACCATCCAACTAAAAAAGGAAACTATTCAAGAAATTGAGGACACGTGAAAAAATTGTTTTATTATTAAACTTTTGGTAACAAAGAGAACATCACAAAATAAAAACAAAAGTTATTTGAAAGTTGTAGGCTTTTAATAGCACACGTGGGGGGGGGCATCACATGCTTACATATGTTAAGCATACGTTACTTTATTTATATGTTAACAGTAAGCATTTAACAAAAACTCTTAAGTAAGTCTCTTATTGTGCAAATACATAAATCCAATCATGATGAATAAAAGGATTCCAAAAATTCCTATTCTATAATTTTAATAAAGACCCTATGATGGCAACTTGTAAAGGTGAATGTGAGTAGTTGTGGCCAGTCACCTAGCAATTATATGTTAATCCTATCTGTGTACTGTAAGCGTACTTTATTGAGAGCTTAACAGAGGAAAATTCTGATATTTAATTCCTAACCCGTTTTTAAATAAAAAACAAACAAACAAACAAATCAGATGGCTCTGCTTCCTTTGCTTCATCACTGTGCATCAGTTTCAAGTCCAGCAAACGTGTTATCCTGATTTTATTCGGCTGCTGGCTCTGCAGGTGCAGCAGGAACTGTGCCAGATGATGTTGCTGCATCGGTTTTTGCTACTTTTGCTGCAGCTGCTATTCCTAATGCTGCACCTACTCCTGCAGCTGCTATTCCTAATGCGCCTACTCCTATTAAACCTACAGTGCTATCTTCTTTCATTAATGGTATCGTCCCACTAAGGAACGCACCTAACAGATCCCCTGTTGTAACTCCTGCAGCTTTTAACAACAGATTTTCAAACACAGTATTTTTTGCCTTTGTTGCAGTTTTCTCTTCTGTGATGTCTGGACATGACTGTTTGATGCGACCTTCCTCTTGTTGTATATCTCTCTTCACTTCTTGCAGCATCTCATTTGTGAAGTAGCCTCCTTTGTTTGCCTCAATAATCTTGTCAATGGTTTTGAGTAATTCTGCCACCTGGTACTGGTTGTTCCTGTATTCATCTTCCTGGTTGTTCTTCCAGTATTTATTATCGACGACGTGGCAGCGGCTCCCACACTTCTTGATCAGATCGCTAAGATCTTCACTTTGTTTAACAAACTCTTCTATCTTCATGCCCTCAGGAAGCTGGTCGCCATGAGTAAAGATTATTACAGTAAATCTAAGGACTTCATCTGAGAAATATTGGTTCATTTTCTGTATCACACCCTTTTCATGCTCAGTGTATTTCTCCACTTTGAGCACAATGAGAAAACCATGAGGACCAGGAGCACATTCTGTGATACACCTCACTATTTCAGACTTCATCTCCTCCTCAGATCTGTCTGTGTCAAAAAATCCAGGAGTGTCAATACACAATATGCTTCTTCCACTGATATTCATATACTCTGACTGACATTCTCTTGTTCCAGATTTGGGGGAATGATTTACTTTAAACACAGGCTCTCCACACAGGGTGTTAGCAATACTGCTCTTTCCAGCTCCAGTTTTTCCCAGGACCACAATCCTTCTTTCTAACTCTATAAGACAGTAATGATTCAGTGTCAGTTATTTATCTGTTACTCTGTCTATAACAGTGCAAGAAATAAAAAGTAAAGCCAAATAAAACATTTGTGACACCATAGCTATAACAGTAAAATGAGGGACCAGTCTACTTTGATTTAAGTGTCTGTAAAATAACATAAACTTTACAAACCTGTCAGCATTGCTTTACAAATACATATGGAAGAGTAGAAAAAAATGAACACATTAGGTAACATTTACACATTTACTTTAGATATTCAGTGGAGTAGATAACCTTGACTAAGAAAAACAATCATTTTCAGTTGGATGGAGGGAAGTTTCTTCCTTTGTGAGCCAATGTTTGTGTTAATTATTAATACAGAATACATGATAATAACTGCGACTTACCGTCCATGTTTTTGAAAGAAAGCAAAATCAGCACAGAGACACACGATTACTCAGATCCTGTGATCGTTGTGACTGCGCCTTTCGTTTTGTTTCTGCACCTGTTGGACTTGTTCCTCAGCAGCAAACTAAAGTGATGAGCTTACTACCTCATAGTGTGTTTCTTTTTTTTCCACACTTGGCCAACAGCATGAGAGAACTATTGTGCATATTTAAAATTAGTAATATGACAAAAACAAAAATTTTCTTTTAATTTTTATGTAAAAATCTTGGCGAGCATATTATTATAACCCAAAGTTAAATATGCCTGTAGTAAATATGACATAAACAAAAGAGACTTTTAAAAAATGGTAATGCCTGGCAGCGCCATGTTCAACATCCTTTGTCTAATATATCCACTATCCCTAATTCAATTAAATTTTATTCATATAGCTCCAAAGCACAGCAGTTGCCTCAAGACACTTTACATTGTAAGGTAAAGACCCTACAATAATGCAAAGAAAGCAGAAATTACCTCAACAATCATATCACCCCCTTTGAGCAAGTGTTTTGGCGACAGTGAGAAGGAAAAACTCTCTTTTAACAGGGAGAAACCATCTGCCACGACCAGTTGGAGGTGAGAAGAGGAAGACAGGACAAAAGACATGCTGTGGAAGAGAGCCAGAGATTAATAATAATGATTAAATGCAATGAGGTGTATAAACACACAGTGAGTGAAAAAGGTGACTGAAGAAAAAACAGTACATGGGAACAATCATTCATGGGATTCATGGGAATCCCCCAGCAGCCTAGACCTATTGTTGTCACGGGCGGGATGGCCAATGTGTTTGGGGTGTGGACCCAAAAGCAGACACGGGAGAGAAAACTAAGGTGTAACAAAAAGCAAGCCGTTTATTTAGGCTGATAGGGAAAAAAACCACAAAGCAAAGGCAAGACAAACTGGGGCTAAACTAAACCGGGCACAGTTAGGATTTAACTATGAAAATATGACAAGAAAACATGAACATGAATCTAAGCAGGTGCATGCAAAACCAAGACATGAGGCAGTCAGAACATGAACATGAACAGAAATATGAAAAAAACCACTGAGACCTGAAATAACACGAAGCAAGGAAAATAGATGACCCAACACTGAACAGAGTGAGACAGAGGAGTTAAATACACAGAAGGGCAAAGAGGGAAGAGGAAACACCTGGGGAAACACAGCTGACACATATCATCATGACGTGGCCTTGAGTTAGTCTTCTTTGTTGTTGCCCTCTTTGTTCTCACCTATGTCTCTTTGAGTTTCTCATCACCAATCTGCCTTCACTGTTTAAATACTGCTGTCTCCTCCTCAGCTTCTATCAAACTGTTTGTGTAAACTCCCTCATGTCCTGCCCTCAGTTTTCACCTATTAATTCCTAGTTTCTTTTTCTCTGGACTTTTTTTTTCTTACACATTTGGACCCTTTATTATCTTGGACTGCATTTGAGTCTACCTCTGCGCTTCCCTTTACATGACAATAATGAAAATTTTGTTTTTAAAGCTGTTTAAAGCTAAAATAGTGACACATGCTGGGATGAAACATGCTACCAGCCAGGAGTTGAAAATGACTTTTATGGTCCTAAAAAATAAAGGAAGACTCTGGTACTGAATGTACTGCTTGTCCAGGACTCAGCAGACATTTGTGTCATATTTTGCAGAAAGAAAATTAAGATAATCAGAATAAACTGAGCTGAAAATGATTAAAAATGCAATTAGGGTATCTTTGAGCAATACATCTGTGAAATATATAATTAATAATAAATTAATATGCAAGTCAAAGTCCAAGTTTAGTTTACATTGTGTAAAGCAAAAGAAACATAATGCTAGACGTAGGCAGAGTAGTGCATTTTTGAGCTTGATGCTGATGCCATCTAGTGTCCAAAATATGATGGTTTTAGTT
>VOQK01029178.1:0-12500 GCA_015052645.1 Benitochromis conjunctus | reverse complement strand
TTAGGGGAGCTGAGTGACGGGCAGCCGCTGTTCCCGGGAGAGAGCGAGATCGACCAGCTCTTTACCATCCAGAAAGTGCTGGGACCCCTGCCACCAGAGCAGATGAAGCTCTTCTATAACAACCCTCGCTTCCACGGGCTGAGGGTAACTTCAGGCCGCCCCCCCATACTCTGCTGACCCATCTCTCCATGCTGCTCTTATCACTGCTTTTCTTTCCTCTCTCTCTTTGCTGTCTCTTAAGACCTCCTCCTCCTCCTCTGTTTCTTCTTCTTCCCTTGTTTATTTTCTCTCTACACTCTCTTCTTCTTCTTCTTTTTTTTCTGGCTCAGTTTGCTGTGCCATGACTGACTGGATCACAGTGACTCATCGTGTATCATGTATCCTGTGTGCACTGTGAAGGAAGGCTGTGATAAGTCTTCTGTGGCAGGCTGGTGGTGCAGCAGACCCGGGTCGTCCTTCCCTTCGCCTCGCTGCCCACAACCCACGATTTAATTGTTAGTTAGCAAACTCCCCCTCTGTGAAAGCCTGGCAGTGAGTACCCAGTGATAAGACCACTTCTTGATTAAGCTGCAGTGAAATGCTTTATGGTCTACACCGTAAAGTGTGTGGTGTATCCACCACTCAGATACCCACGTTGTTGTTTCCTCAGTAAAATCCTTGCTCTGGTAAAGACAGGCGCATGTTTGCTGTGTCTGTTTCTTAAAGACAAATAGCGTCTCCTATTGTTAGTACTCGCTCAAGGGGGAAAAAAACGAACCTCTACATGCTCATTTATGTGCTTGTTGTCATTTAAATGAGATCCTGCAAACTTCACTGATCCGTGCACATCATCGCTCACAGTCAGATCGTCCTATTAACACCACGAGAGGGGAGAAAAACACGCATGCTGGCTTTATTCAAAAACATCAGACCAGCAAGAAAGCACACAACACGTTTGAGTGAACAGAGGACGTTTGATGGTTGTTTCATCACGTTTCCCACCTACGATGTGCTTTTCTGTAACACTCAGAAATGTGTGATGGAAAAAGAACGACTTCTGCACTTTTTTTCCTGCAACTTCAAAATATTCAGAAGAAAAATTCTATCAGAAATGAAAAGCTGACGATGGAGGATTGCACGTGGCTGAGATCACGAGCCACAGCGCTTTCAGTGAGGAGCAGTGAAGTGTAGTCGTGTATTTGGGCATTTCTAAGAGATTTCACCAAAGCATTGTCATGGTTACAGGATTTTCCAATCATAAAGATTTCTTCAATACCAAATCCAATTATACAGAGATACAAACACACTTGTCACAGGAGACAACAAGTACACTGTGTTCTGCAACAGCACAGATATTACAATATAAGGTAACAAGGACTCACAAGTCAGGGCTACAGTTCCAGGAGGTTCTTTTGACTTGGGGAGCATTCAGGGACCAAAAATGAGGCAGAGTGTGAATTGGTGAAGAAAACACTGGGTCCAGTTTTCAGGCTCATGTGCAGCCCTGTGTACTGGTACATACAGCTTGTACCTTTATCAGCAATAACGTGAAGTAGTCAGCTCTGAAGGTCCAGACACAGCACACGGCCTTTGATTGGACCGTTCCCACCCCATGATTCTGGAGACGTGTTCCTGTTGGGCGACTCGGTTTGGGCCAGGCTTTAGCTGTGGGACACAGAGGAGTTCGTGTGCGACTCACTGACTCCCGTCGGTGCTAAACGGGCCCAAATCATCACCTCTGCACCGCCGTGCTTGATAGTTGTTATGAGGTAGTTACAGTGTGTGGTTTTCTGCAAACATGGCGCTATGCGTCTGTCTAAAAGACATTGTTCCAGAAGTCTTCAGATACTTCAGAAACAATCGTATTTTAACTTTATTCTTCAGACCAAAAGAAACTATTTCATGTATTTAGACTCTTTACTGAAATAAAGATGATAAAGACATTCAGGTAATAATAGGAAGGTTTCATTTAAAATACAATGAAAGTGCCTAAAATAAAAATATTTAATATGCAAGTGATATTAGTGGGTTTTGATTAAATAATGCTGCACACCATAATGTTGCAGCTGGAGATTAATTGAATTGAAATACTCCTGGGTGGCTGTATCTATTATAACAGCATGATACGTTAGTGGTTTTATATTTTAAAATATGCAAAATAATAAATAAGTAAAGCTTTAAAATGAATAGGATGGAGTACAAAGGACAATATTTATAGTGGAGTTGAAAATACAGTGGAGTAGAAGAAAGTACATCAAAACTGTACTTGAGTGAAGTACTCGAGTAAATGTGTCACCATTGGTCCTGTGTACACACTGCTGGATTAACAGTACTCCGGTTCAGTGACAGAGGAGCAACGAGGGGGCCAAGGGAGGGATGGTACAGCTCAACTGTTATTTCATCCATACATGCATCTTCTTCCTCTTATCCAGTGAAGCCACTGTAGAGTCACCAGTTAATCTAAAACCCACACAGACAAGGAAGAACATGCAACGTCCACACACAAAGGCCTCAGGGAGTGAGTGGATTCAAACCCAGAACCTGAGGCAGTGGTGCTAACCACTGCACCACCGTGCTGACTGCTGAAGCCCGTCTATTTTAATCTGAGGAACAACCTAAAGTCATGAACCTTTGATTCCAGTCGTTCCATGATGCTGTGTCTGTCCATTGAAATGAAACCTCCATAAAAATCTAAAACAAATTCAGCAAGGGTTCAAATAATTACTTCCCCCACTGTGAATAACATTATTACCATCTGACATGAACATCAGGGAGACCCTTTAGCCTGAGGATACGCTCATACTGATGATCACTGAGGACATTTGATGCTGTTGTTTAGTCAAAGCGTCTTATTTTCCACTTATTTATGGTGGTTATCCACAGGTGGGCCATAGAGCACCTGTGGGAAGGTGTGTTTACAGTGACCTTTATTCATATTTAACCATTAAGAGAAATCAAGTGTTCTTGTTTCTTAAACGGCAGAAAACTTTTCAGAATCGCCGAATCGTCGCCGGGTTTTCTCAAAACTTAAAGATTGTACTTTTATTTATGACCTGAACTTTTTTTGACTGTACCATTATCCACTGTTTCTGCTCATGTTGCAGTTTCCTACTGTGAGTCACCCTCAGACATTGGACCGAAGGTACCTGGGAATCATTGACGCAGCCCTGCTCGACCTGCTGAAGGTGAGGCGAGCGGCGCTCAGCTCTGCTGGGATAACGGTCAAAACGTCCAGTTAATCATGATCATTTTCATAAAGTAGACATGTGATAGTTGCATCATTATCCCAGTGTTTACGTCGTGACTGCACGGTGCCTCGCAGCTCATATCCTGGTGGCACTGCTGTTATTGCTGTGTCTACGCTGTAAACAGGAGCTCCATGTCAAGAATGCAGGCTGTGCTTGTGCTCTTGCGCTTTTCCCAGCAGATAATGACTCACCGCTAACATGATGATGATGCCATCTCAGGACTGACTTAAGCAAGGACAGGCATCTGTCTCAGAACTAATCAGGCTTTCTCGTGTTGAGCTTCGATATAAATTTGATCAAATGTGTTTGCTCATCGTTAACGCAGAGCTGCGCAGCTTCCAAAGCTCGTGATGTTGACCCAAAGAAGTGAGACATGTAGCTACATCTGTCTGTTCATACATTAAAGTCAGTTCAGAGAGATTATTAAGCACAAACCAAATGTCACAAATCATATTTCCCATCATTGTTTGGCTCGTTTGGTGACTGTGAGACACAATTAAATGCGGCCTGACTTTTATGATAATGGCGATGAGTCATAGTAGCATGACTGTTTCGGTTTGTTTGAGAGGTCTGCGTGTTCGGGGCGTCTTCAGCGCTCACGGGCTCCATCTGTGTGCTTTGTGGTTTAGAACATGCTGCTCCTGAACCCCACCGAGCGCTTTCTCACCGAGCAGAGCCTGAACCACCACGCCTTCCAGACCCTGCGGATGGTGGAGCGCCCTGGGCCACCCACACCCACACCTGTACGCTCCTCTAAGAGAAAACCTCACCACGGAGACAACACTACCCCCAGCAGGTCAGCAGTGAGCGTTTGGGTGAAGCTTGCCCGTGCATCCAGATGTTTTTAGTCAGCAGCCGACATCCAGCAACATATTTCAGGATAAAGTTTGGAGTTATTCTGACACTCAGAAACCTACAGACAGCCCCATACTTAACAAGAAAAGTTATCACTAAAATTGTGTGCAAATTTTAACTAAAGCTATTTAAATATTGAAATAAAGATCTTGTTTTTGGAGCTTTTAGTCATTTCACTTTCTTTACTATTCCCATTAACAGGACAACAGTGAATTTTAGTCTTTTGGGAGGTTTTGATGTATGCTGCTCATATTCTTCCATCACCCTGCACGTACATCAAACCTCTTCCAATAAATAAAAATGAATAGCTGATGTTTTTTAAATTTCTATTGCAGTGTTGGGCCACAATAGTCACTGAGTGACAATGTGACAGCACCAAGTGAGACTGTTTTAGCTGCATATTTAACATCCACTTTACCAACCCTAACCCTCACCAGCAGGATGACTCATCGACAGAAAACAGCTCATAATCAGCTGCAGGTTTTGTGTCATTTGCATGTGTTGGGAAGAATAAGGGTCTTCTAATTGATCCCTGTGGAACACCTTTCCTTATTAGAAGTGGTAACTTAAATGCCATTGAGTTCATTATTACATGTTTTTGTCTCTGCTGTTGCTTAGGAGCCATGGGGGAAAGAGCTCAGGAAGCCACCGCTCCAGCAGCAGAGAGTGCTCCAGCTTACCCCGACATGAAGACCTCCACCCCAACAACGACAGCTTTCTCAACGGCAACATGTCTGCAGCCATCAACCTCAGCCCCACGCTGCATCCTAAGAACTACCAGCCGCAGATCTTCAACCACTCCACCGCCTGCAGCATGGACCTGGCCAGCAGCAACCTGCCTCATCTGCTCAGCCCCGGTGAGACCAAGTCCAAGGGCGAATTTGAGATGAACTTGGGATCCAAGGTGTCAGATGGCCCAGGGGCAAAGTACCTCAAATCCAACTTCCGCTCACAACAGAACCGCCACTCTTTTGTAGAAGGGAAGACCAACACGCTTCAGTCAGGGGACAAACACAACCGACACAACTACATGGAGTCCCACAGCTCCACGCCATCCTCCTCGAAGTTTGCCTACCTGAACTTGTCCAAGAGCTATGGCACGCTTAGCGATGCCAAGTCAGTGGGGAACTTAAATGATGTGCATCTTTATGCAGATGAACCCACATCTCGCTATTTTCCTTCCAGCTGCCTCGACCTCACAGCGCCGGGCAGCCCAGCAGCCCGCCGAGTGGAAAGGCTGGGACCTGGCACGGGTGGCCGAGGAAGCATGCGCTCAGAGAGAGAGAGCAACACTCTGGACTCCTCCTACAGGCGCTCCTCCACCCGCCATAAAACCTCTGAGGAGTCTAAGTCACCGGACTCCCTGGATCCTGGGGAGAGCGAAAGGAGCCATTCCCATTCTCTGTCTGCCCCACATGACCCTCTGTCTTATGGTCAGGGATACACCAGCCCCTTCTCCTCCCAGCAGAGGCCACACCGCCACTCCATGTACGTCCGGAGGGATCACCAGAGGACACACGGGGGAGACGAGGGACTGTTGGTCGGGCAGGGAATACCCACCAGAGCCAGCAGCCTCCAGCTGCTTTCCCCACAGCTGCAGCACCGCACGCTGCCTCGCCACTCTGGGGGCTCCTCCAGAGAAGAAGACATGAGCAGGGTCAGTCCTCAGCCCACATCAAACCTCTCCAGCTTTAGGGAAAGCCTTCAGGATGTAATGATAACAAATGCCTACACCAGGTTTTGTTGGACGGCTCTGCCTCAGTCTCAGTTTGTCCAGTGACGCAGCCAGGACTTATTCTGGTGGCGTCTGAAGACACGATGTGTGTTTAGGTTCTCAGCCAGATCTTGTGTCCCAGGTTTGTAATGACTGGGAAAGGCAGGATTAACGTAGCTGCAGCTTCATCTGTGAACATTTGAGGTGCTAAGAGTGTGGCTTTCTTTTTAGGACATGCAGTGAATCATGCTACCCGTATATTTATATATACTGTATACACACATATAGTATATATATACCGTGTGTGTATTTGTATGTGCTGCAATGCTGAGCTCACTTCATGCTTCATCATGTCTCCATTAACAGAACGAACAGGCACCCACTGAGGTCACCCACAGCAGACCTCCAATAAGGGACTCCACAAGGGACAACACCGCATCTTTTCACACACAGCGGAAAAAAAGCGAGGTCCGACATTCTGCCTGCACCCACCATTCCCCGCCCACATCCAGTCTCCGAGAGCGCGGATGTGGGTGGATACTGCTGTCATGAACTGCTCTCTCTTTTTCTCTGTCTCTCCTGCATCAGATGCCTCTTCATTTTCTCTGTGTGCTTTGCTTCCCTCTAATGTGACTTCTTATGGTAGCACAGTCGAGCTCGTCATCGCATTTCAGTTCTGGACCACATTTATAGCTCGTACACATGTTTGATTATAACCACCGATCATAAATCAATTCGCCCCCACATTATTTTTCTGTCCCTTCAGGTAAATAACGGTATCGTTTCAGACAGAGAGGCATGCAAAGCAGGCAGCCTCAGAGGTTTTATGTGATGAGATTCTCTGTTGTGACTCAGGTTGGCTTATATCATGACCAGCAAACAGACGATGGGGGTTCCTCTAAAGAGAACCGCAACATCTACAGCGAATCCATGCCCAGGCGGGTGGGCAGCTTCTACAGAGGTTGGTTTAATCACGAGTGATATTTCTGGCTGTGGTGTCCTTTCTTTCATTTGCTGCAGTAAGGGGGGAAACATTCACTCCAGACACATCACTGAAGGGAATTATTTTTACTAATCACTGATCAGGTGCTGCTACATCGAGAATTATTATATTATTACAGAATCTTTAGATGTCTACACTAAGTTAGAGATCAAAAATATCCATCTTATCACCAGACTCAGTGATCTTCCTCCTCTAATGTCTGTAGATTTCATAGCAGTCGGTTAAAACGATCAATGGGCCCGTTTAAGATCAAAAACCTAAATTCAGTTTGGCTCATCTCCAGCTCGAGGTCATCTTCACGGGCATGTCCAGACAGGTGCTAGTTTTAGCTCACTCGCTAGGTCATCAAACACCTCAAACTTGAGAGCATAAAAACTCATGATTCAAGCCGACTGGAGTTTCACATGGAAGATAACTGCAGGTGGCGAGCGCTGGGTCTCCAGCTACAGCTAAGCAGCCATTTTTACCAGATTTGCCTCGCTGTGATTTTCAAAAATTTAAATCAAGTTAAAGGATCACAGTTTTGACATGTTGGATGGGATTCAGCACACACTGCAGAAGTACAAGGAGACAGAGAGATCTAAAAATAACAGCAGCACTGAAAACGGTCCAACGATGCACAAGAGGATGATCTTCAACAGGAGATCGGCCAAAATGAGTCGTGTGTCATTCTTTTAGGCCTTTTTACTCAAACCTCATTACCATATGTCAGGACGTTGCTGAAAGCAGGCTTAAGAGTTCGTTAAAAGATGTGCTGTTTTAGAGTGCACAGTATGCAGTAGTGGAAAGAACATCTGATGTAAATGTGTTCAACTTCCTGTTTAAGGTAGCGTCCTTCAGGGCAGCGGCTATTTTAAGACCAATCCATGCCTGGCCATTCAGACATGAGTACTGGCTCATGCTACATCTCCTCCACTGTATCACAATAGTGACATTTCAACTGAAGTATGATCTTGAGGAAGAGGGTGAAATATAGTAGGTGGTAAAGATTTTGTAAGGCCTACTTCCTGTGATTTCAGCAAAGACTGCATGTACCACAGATATATCTCTGCGAGTCACTTCAGCTTTGGGATGATTTGGTGATTGTCGGGGACCAAAGTGTGATGCAGCCTCTTCAAGCGTGTTTGTGAATGTGGCTGCCTTTGGGCGCTGCAGAGTCGTCCACTGAAAAGCATCCCTTTGCAAAGCCTTAAGCTGAGCATTATCTCTGTACTGTTACCCGGCTTAATCCTCCTAAAAGGGACCATGACTTGCAAAATTATTTTATATTAGACAAAAATTGAAATGAGCGACTGAGACCATGAACTGTGTACTGAAGTGTAGCAAAGATCCACAGGGCTGTTTTTCTCATAGACTTCAGCACAGCCACACTTCTTCTCACATGCAGTAATAAGCACTTCTTAGCTTCATGTTTATACAGTCTGAACATCATTTACATACATATAATGCTATACCTGTGCGTGCCACTTTATTAGCATTAAAATGGAATAAGTGGAAATAAAATGGAAAATGAGACGAGCCATGTTTGTGCATTGTTTGGCATTAGCCCATTCCCATAATACAAGGGACACACAAACTTTGAGTATGACACATGATCGCTAAAGTATAACTTATGGTACTGCACAGGAACCTTTGTGCGTGCCATTGTTGTTTGCACTGGTGTGTCAAGTTGTACTTGGAGGAAAATCTTGAGGAACATTTTCTTTCAGTGACAGGAAAAGAGGAAGGTCAGATGAGAGCAAACCAAAACGCCGATTGAAACGGAGCACCATCGATCGCGTTAGCTACATGCAGTCTGTTACAGGTTCAGCTCACAGAGGTCTCTCGCTGTGCCAATCAATATCCCGTGTTTACACGGCATGTTCCCGCCAAGTCGACCTGTCACAGCTGTTAAAGTCTGCATCACTGTTGGTTATGGTATAAATTTATAGTTACTCGCAGCTCTTTTTTGATTATATACCCTGTGTTTTGTTGTGTTATCTTTGGAAATGTTGAGTTATGTTTTAATCTGAAGTGATTTTTATTACCTGCCTAAACTTTAGATATATGTCTGGGTCAGAGCTACAATTATAATGACCCGCTAAAGTGGACAAAATGTGTTTATTTCTCTGTTTATTGGACATAAATGAACCCATTTGTTGTCTTTGTCGAACAGTCCCGTCTCCCCGGCCAGACAACTCCTTCCACGACAGTCGGGGTCAGAGTCGGAGCTCGGGCTTGTCTGGGGACGGCGGCAGTTTGGCGAATCACTCCAAGCGACAGCCGGCGTTTGACCCCTGGTAATTATATCTTCTAACCACGACCGAAAATAGTTTCACACCAAAAGAACAGCAGCATTTATTGTCTTTGCTGTCAGAACAGTTTACTGTCACGTTTCATTTCACAGCAGCCACATGACACGCCGTCACGAAATTCTTACCGGGAGCTGAAAACTTTTTAGCCGAGGCGTCGCGCTCATTACGCTTTGTTTTTATTTCAGGACTGGCCCAGATACGGTAGTCTTGAATGCCTCTGAGCCTTCCAAAGAAAAGGAGAAGCAGGGTTTCTTCAGAGCAATAAAGAAGAAGAAGAAGAAAGCTCAGATGGTATGTTGTGTGTGAAGTACCTCTGAGTGTGGATGCAGCGTTTTCCCATCTTTGAGCCTCATCGGCGCCTTTACAGAAATATAAAACCATTTATTGTTGTTGTTGTTGTTGTCATGTGCATCATGTTTACCTCTGCCACCAGTCATGTGCCTCTGTAATTACAGATGGAAGTCCCTGACGGACGGCCTCCTGTCATCAAGAAATGTCTTTTCCCCCTGTTTAGCCCAAAGAATAACATAAAGCATAGTTCCTCTGTGAGAGTCCTCCCTGTAGTGTCCTCTCCCATGGTACACGCTGTTTTACACTATCCTACTCACCTCCTGCCTCCATGTCACCCATCTGACATTGCATGCTTTAACAGCATTGATCAACACTGTTTTAATGTGTGATTTTTAAGGCTGGTTTTCCTGGTGGTGAGTTGAGTGAATGAATCGATAAACCAGCTGGATCCATCCACGCACACAGAGAAAGCTCCCACTTTGAAGAAAAGCATGCACTTGACTGCAATTGCTTTGAAAGGATGGATCTGACGGGTCATTTTTGTGCGTCTGATTACTCGCCAGTGATTTCAGCCATGGCCCTAACAGCATGTCTCTGCTTATGAGCTGAGGATGGACGAGAGTGCTCCGGCTTCAGCTAAGCACACATGGTTTTGTGTGCCTGTTTTCATGAAGCTTTACTGCTTACCGGCATCACGCAGAGGCATTTGATCAATTTCTCTATGTGCACCTAAACCCATGACTTTATTACAGAGCAGAGATCAGAAAGGGATGGTGGAGCTACAGTAATACTTGCTAAATATAAAAGCGACCAAATTTTGGCTTGCTAAACTGGCTGCCAGCTCTGTGGCAGTGGTGGTTCAGCATGAAACAGGTGTTTGAGGCGCTTTCTTCCCTTTGCATTTCTATTTATAAGTGACAGTTTGCTCAGATTCGGGGAGGGGGGGTTACATGCTGATGACAGAGCACAAATAAATGCAATCTGGCCAGGAGGAGGAATCAGGCAGTCAGACTCAGAGTTGGTGGAAAACGGCGTTTACTGCATGAAGAGAAGATCACTTGAACTGCGTTTGAATTACGCTCAGAAAACATCTTTTATTTATCGGGAACGAGTGGCGTGTTCTGTTCTCCTCCTCAGATCAGCAAACACATTGGGCTTTGGCTTCTGATGCATGTTTTTTGTCCCTTTTCTTTTCATTTATTTACTTCTTCACTGCACTGGAGATCAATAAGTAACAGCGCAGGTTATCAGAAGTAACTTCACATTTATGTCTGTGATGACTGAGCGCGTGTAAAGGGTAACATGAAACACAGTTTACTGAAGATGCTCATTTCCAGCTCCGTAGCTTTGTTCTCAGACTTGAATAGAGTAGCTTTGCATGACTGACAGTTCATTAGCTGTCTAAAAAGCACAATTTTAGCTCTCTCTTTTCCTTTCAGGTAACTTTCTACTGATTGGCTGCTACTCAAAAACAGAAGGTGCAGAGATTGGCTAAGATGACCATATTAGGGATATCTACTCTCTCTGACATCATGCAGAATCAGAAGTAGAAAAAACTGTTAGAAATGAGTACTTAGGCCAGTTTGAAACTATATAAATTAACTTGCAGAGACCATTTTAACACTGCAAATGTTTAAAAAAAGCAATTAACCTTAAATCAATAAAACGATAGTTTGGCAGATTATGTGAGTGTTTTTGGTTGCCCTAAACATTGTGCACTGCTATCCTAATCATGACTGGATGAGTGGATTATACCTCCGTGCTCTGTGTCACAGGTTTCCGGTGAAGGCGTGGATACGGTCATCCAAAAGTCCTCCAGGTCATCGAGTCACCAGAGCAACCGCCACAGGTCACGTGACAAGAGCAGAGACCGGGACCAAGACCGAGACCGGGACAAGGACTGGCCGCCTGAGAAACTGTCCGAGTCACACTCTTCGGTGAGAGCGCTCCTCGTGTGCCGAAGCGTTCGATTTAAACATGTATTCATGAGCTGCATTTCATTACTTACGCTCTTCCTGAGGTATCCTCGTCTAGAAGATCTAATCAATGCAAATCAGCGTCACCTGCTGACCAGGATGTCAGCGAGAAAAAAACAGACGGCGAACACAAAGGGTGACGTTGCAGACCTTTCCCACTTCACCAGTTCTTCTGTCTGTTCACAATGATTTAGTGATGAAATAAGCTGTGACTCAGATGTTGGTGTTTAATAAAACACCTTAATCCCCTCACTGCAATCATCACAGGAGACGGTCCGACTGGACTGGTAGTCCGGATACTGATACTCATCGATGGGATTAAACCCGTTGTTTTGTATTCTGTCATGTCTTTCAGAGCCAACCGCTGAAGTCACTGCGCAAGCTCCTACACCTTTCCTCCTCATCCTCCAACCAGACCGCATCTTCTGACATGCGCTACCAGCCGCTGCCTAATTCAGCCTCTGCTCAAGGTGGTTTCACCGAGAGCCGGGGTCACTCAGGGGTCAGCACGCCCCAGCTGAAGGCCCGACAGTCAGCGTACCCGCTGCCTGGACAGCTGGAGTCCGGCTGGCACACGTCCGCCCTGGGCCGCCCCGAGGGCAACCCCTACCCGGAGCAAATGAGCATCAAAGGAGGCCAGAACGGGCACGGCTTCGGACGCCCGTCCAGATCTCGTATGCCAAATCTCAACGACCTGAAAGAGACAGCTCTGTGATCTCCCCACTGCTCTCACACGTGTGTCAGACTCCTCCCTCCTGTAACACACACACACGCACGCACACACACACACACACACACACACACGCACACACACACACAGACACACACACACACACACACACACGCACACACACACACACACACACACACACACACACACACACACACACACACACACACACACACACACGCACACACACACACACACACACACACACACGCACACACACACGCGCACACACACACACACACACACACACACACACGCACACACACACACACACACACACACACCCACACACACACACACACACACACACACACACCCACACGCACTCACACGCACACACACACGCACTCACACGCACACACACACGCGCACACACACACACACACATGAACACACGTACACACACACAC
>VOQK01029176.1:26394-41841 GCA_015052645.1 Benitochromis conjunctus | reverse complement strand
GGGGGGGAAGGGGGGGGGGGGGATGAGTGGGAATGAGTGAAGCCAAAAATGAAAGAAATGAACTGAGAGAACAAGGATCAAAGATGACTGTAGGAGGAGGAATAGAGGGGAGGAAAAGGAGATGGATGGTGGAAAGCTGCAGGAAGGAGAAGGGGGTCGGTGTTTCTCAGCCCACATCTCAGGCTCTCTCTATTCCTCTGAGAGGCATAAACACCTGCTCCCCTGACACTTTGTGCCATCGCGTTGTTCCGCTGAAACCGGTTATGATGATGACGCACAAGGTGTGTAAACGGGCGCGTGAGTGTGTGCGCATGTTTTTATTTATGGATGCACGCTGGGACACGAGCGGAACATACAGTTTGTAATCATCATAATGCAAACATCAATAGCTCGTGGCAATCCTTCCTTCTGTTAAAAAAAAGTACAGAATTTGGTGCTGAGACTTAACTAAATTCACATTTGTTTAGCTGTTGTCAGGATTTTAAACAGGCTGTGATTCCTCTGTGATCAGATGAGGGATTTGCTCTTCTGTTATTTAATTGAATTTGAATTTAATTAAAGATTATGCCGTAAATGCTGCCCAGCTGCGTGCATGTACCTCCCGATTATTCCCTGTAATTCAGTGACAATTAACAAAAAAAATAGACTCCTGCAAATAAACCTAAACCCCCAAAGGCTTGACGCTACTCTAGAGGCTTAACATTCATTACATCTAACAATGTGAAACTCCTGGAGGGATGAAACATATTAAGCTAATGGTGTTTCATCTTTATCTGTAGTGATGCTAAAAATGTTGAAGTTGTCCTTAAATGCAGCCAGAAGAAAGGTTACAGGGTCATAGAAAACAGGAGTTTACCACTTTGGGGTAATGTATGTGTTCATCCAATTTCATGGTAATCTGTTTTTACATTGAAAGATGTCTGTGTGAGCTGACGTTTTCTCCTGAGGTCAAAGCAAGCTCATGAAGAGCTCACTGAGTATCTACAATTATGTGGAGGATCCAGATGCTGTAATCAGAATATTTAAACCAAAAGTGCCAAATTCTAAAATTAAAAGAAAATTTGTAATTTGTTACCAATTTTTTTCAGTAATTAGTTTAAAAAAAAAAAAGCATTTTTGGTCCCAAGAAACAACTTGATATTAAATTATTAAAAAAAAAAAATAGAGACCAGTAAAATATTTTTTTATGTTATATACCATGCAGAGTATAAAAGATGAAAATAACCAGGATGATGTCACCCATTGGTTTGTGAAGACGATTATGAAGCATGGTGATCATTCAGTTAGCATTGGCTAAGAAGTTAGCTAATGCTATCAAAGATATCACAAGCCAACCAACATGAGTAACGTAAATTTGGCTAACAGCAAACATAATCTGATAATATATTTCTTATTCTGAACAGACTGATAAAGAAAGCACTGAAAATGCTTACCATATTAGTGGGGAAAGACATGGAGCAAAGGGTCCTGGGTCGAATCATGTGGCCACCTGCACACGCTGAACTAGTGTCTGTAAAAACATGTTTAATATGTGAAAAAAAAACCCAGCTTCTAAAGTGTCAGTCACAAAGATTTCAGTTCTGGTTGGCTGATAGTAATATTACCCATTAACAACATGTACTACTATGTTTCCATCACTCTGTAGTGTGATTTTATGTGAATGGCGTCAGTGTGGAATAGTAGGACCCAGTGAAAGTAGTTGACTAAGCAATTGGAGGTCTCCAGTCTCCAAACCATTCTCAGCATTATTTCAGATTGATCATCTGTCAAAAAGTGCAGAATATATGGATTCTAAGTGCTAGGCTTACTGACAAACACGCTGCATTTCCTGTGAACTCCTGTGAATAAAACTCGATGTAAAGTGAAGCTCCAAAGATGGAAATATTTGCATTAGTAGTAACCTCATGCAGCCACATCTGTAGTACTGCAAACTTTGTCGTGCTTTGGCTCGATTCCTCTGTGTGGCTTTATTTATCAATAGTTAGTGATTTTTTTATTTATTTAAATGAAATAAACACGAGAGAGAGAGAGAGATGGCCACTTGAAGTGCTGACAGCGTTAAAAGTCCTCGCTGCTGCTTTCGTTCTGGTTCGTGAGAGATGCCTCGTGGAGCCGCACGGTGCCGGGGATTTAACTTAATTCGTATACTTCACGGTGAGCACTGAACCAGCCTGGTGAAGCTCCACACCATCGTAAAGACTTCTCTGTCAGCTTTCTTTGTAGTTTTCCTTTAAGATTAACCCCAAAAAACTGGCACCGCAGAGGGCAGAGAGGTGGGGGAAATGGAGCAAAGCCAAAGTGGAATCAATCTGATCAAGGATGAGAGATTTCACGGTAGATTTGGATGATATCTTAAACTGCATTTACATTTTTGGCAAGAAGGAAAGGAAAAAGCAGGCAGTGCTAATTGACAAAACAGAAAAGTAATATAGAGACAGTCTCATAGAGCAAAAACACTTGCAAAAAGTTTTCTTTTTTGTAATTATGCAGTGTGTAAGATGAGAAACATGCCATCTTGTTAAAAGTCTTAGTCCAAACCACCGAGCTAATTTGAACTAAATGTCCCGACTGACTGAACAGCCAGCAAATATGCACGTCTCCTCAGAGTCCTGCTGCAAGTGTGGAAAAACATCACGTCCACCCTAGAACTGATATGCAAACTAACTGTTACTGGGATCACTCGCCACTTCATGCTGCATGTGCAAACACGATCCCTGTATGTATGCTTCACAGCTGCATGCATAATTATGCCCGGGTGGACACATGCAGGGGTTTTTGGGGTGCATATTTTTTTGCGTGATTTGAATGTCTTTGAAAGCACTAACCAGTGCTCGATTTCTTTCTGTCTGCATGCATTTATGTGATGCACATGATAGCACATAAGTGAGTTGGGAGGGCCACAGATAAAGGAGCCATCCATGAGTGAAAGATGGAGGAAGAGTTGAGATGCGCTGCTCATGAAAAGATAAATGCTGTGCAGCTTTTGGTATGTTTATCAGTAAGTCTCAGAGGGAAGAGGATGCTTGCTTGATTGATGGCTGCTCAGTTTCTAATTACTCTGACGTGGTCAGACTCCTGTTAATCCTGTGAAAACTCCAAATCTGACTCTCTATACTGCCTGCTGCATTGCCGCTGAGGAGGTGAAAGGACAAAAATAAGTTGATGCCTCCGGTTGCTTCACAAACAGAAAGTCTCTTCCTGCTCCTTCCTCCTCTCCTAATGGATTTGAGAGGCTTTGTGCATTTCTGTGGGTGTGCAAATGGATGTGATCGGCAGTTGCCGCGTTTAACAGTGGCTAATGATGATGGATAAAGATGTTGATTACAGTCAGGACACACCACAGCGTTTGAGTTTTTTTTGCTCCCACCAGTGTGTCAAAGCGGCATGATAATTATCCTCCCCTCTCTGTCTCTCCCTGTCAGTTGGATGCTGCCTTTACTGTTAATTTGACACCATTTTGAGGTTAAGGAGTCGTGTGTGATGAGGAAATGAGTTCTGTCTGTTTGACTGGTCAAGATGTAATAACACAGTGGTTTTTCAGCTCCTTTTGATTAGGCCATACCATCTGGCAATCCAAATGGTATGGCCTAGTGACACACACCTAAAATAGCTGAAATAGCAGTTTCACTGTTACCTGTTTCATACAAATATAATCATATTGTATAGGCCAAAAAAAGGAATATTACAAGGGCTCAGCTGCAGTCTGGGTGCTTCCTACAAGGGTAAAGGAGGTGTTTGACATAGTGTTTGCTCACTGAAAGTTAGTTTACTGGGTCGCTCCCCATTTCTTTATATTTTGTTAGGAAAATGGGTGCAGGGATTTATTCATACATGGCAACATACAATGAAAAGATAGAGGTTTTTTTTTATTGTAATAAGCTTTAAAGTCATTATTTGGTATGACCAGCTCTATTCTTAAACATCGTTTGAACTCTCTAAGGCAGCTTTCTTTTAAGTTCTTTAAGTAGTCTTCAGGAAAAGTTCTCCAGGCTTCTTGAAGGACATTCAAAGCTCTTCTTTGCATGTTGGCTGTCTTTTGTTCTGTTCGCTGTAAAGATGATCCCACGTGGCTTCAATAATGTTGAGGTCCAGACTCTGGGGATGCCAGTCCAGGACTGATAGTGTCATGAACCGTGTACAGGCAGAGAAGGACCCAAACGCAAACTCACGGAAGCAGGATGTGAACTCAAAAACACAGCTTTAGTGCTGGATGAAAGGTGAAACAAAACAATACTAAACTAAACTAAACTGGAAATTCTAAGGACAAATCACACGGGGAAAACACAGGGAGAGTCACACAGCTATGAGGGAGGACGCTACACGAAACTGAGGGAGACACGGACATAAATACACAGAAGGATAACGAGGGACGTGGGAGTACACAGGGAACACAGCTGACACTGATAATCATAACAAGACAGGGCAGGAGCAGTGTTCTTTTGTTCTCAGTTGTCCTTGTCCTTCTTCTTTTGTTTGCTATTTGTACAGTTTCCTCAAATCAACATAAGGACACACTACACATCATGTCAAGATACACCAAGTTTTCAGCTAATATCTTTTTGGAAATCATCTTGTTTATCCAAAAATACCATTATATGTCCGTGAAACTGTGTTATCTTTGGCATTTTTGTAGATTCAAGTAAAGAAATGGGAACCAATTCATCATTTTTGTGACAGGCTGCTAGTAACAAAGCGCCTAAAAATACAATTGTTATGTGTAGACACACCATTGCCTTTTTGTCCTTGAATAATTCATAGGTCAGTGTTGAGTGGCTAAACAAACAAAACAAAAAGAACATCCCTTTGAAAATGGTCAGGTAAAGGTAGGGATTGAAAACAAGCAAAAAAGTAGCCAATGTTCAATGGAAAAATCTGAAAGACCTTTAAAAAGCCTAGAAAACTATTGCTCAAGACCAATTTTTAAATATTACAACAAAGTCTGGCTAAAAGTATAAACAAATGAGGGGTGGCTCAATAATAGTACTAAGCATCAAGCTTTGTGCAAACATGTACTGGGGGGAAAGTTTCAACTGTATTAAACCTAATCATGTTGCTTTTTCATGTAGTGTCCTGCTAGTGTCATAAAGAGTTAATAGAGGTTTTGCTAGCTTAAAAAAAGTTGTTTCTGTGCTTCCAGTTGCAATCATTTGGTTTTTGTTAACTTTTCTCAATAGTAGCAATTTAGATATATGGACAAGTGAAAAATTAAAGGAAACATCAAAATACAGTGTCTTGGTAAGATGCTCGATCTGATGTGAAACCAGAAAAATTCCAAAAGATATTTCATCATTTGTCATTTTAATGTCTGTCTCATATGTTTGTTCAAAATCTCCTACATTTTGATCTGAAGACTGCAAAAGCCATACCATTCAATTGTTCATATCATTGTAATACTCATTAAATTGTTGAGTGACTCAGCATTTCCTATGGAAGGCAGCACTGTCAGCCTGGAAAAGACATTTGGATTAGAACTGATATTTTAATCCCGAAGGTGACAAGAAACTAAATTAAACTATAATGCAGTGAACCTTTGTGGACAAGAAGACCCAATTAATGCCCTGGACAGCATAAACAGAGCCACCAAATCTCATCACTGTGGGGTCAAGTGGGAGTGGAACCTAACCCAGCTGTCACAGAACAAAATGTGGGGTACACCATAAACAGGTCGTCGGTCTATCACAGAGTTAACACAGAGAGACAGACAACCATGCAAGCCTTACATGCAATTTAGAATTGCTAGAATTGCCAATTAATCTAACAAGTCTTTGGACTGTGGGAGGAAGCTGGAGTACCTGAAGAGAACCCACACAAGCACGGGTAGACTCCACACTGACCAGTGGTTTAAACCCAGGGCCTTCTCATCCAATAATCCTAACTAATGCACCCTTGAATTATAATTTTAATTTTGTTTGAATACATGTTTTGTTTTAGAGTCATTCAGCTTCATAAGCATCAGTTCATTTGATCCCCTGAGTTTTAAAACCAAAAGACAAGAGGGTTTTTTTTCCATCTTCATCATTTTTTCTTTCACATTGGCTTCTCTTCATTAGCTCCCTATTAAATCCAGAATCTCATTTAAAATTCTTCTGTTCACGCACAAAGTCTTCAATAATTATCTTAAAGACCTCATAGTACCGTATCACCCCAACAGAGCACCTCATTCTCAGACTGCTGGTTAACTTGTGGTTCCTAGGATATTTCAAAGTAGAATGGGAGGCAGTGCCTTCAGCTTCCAGGCCCTGGAACCAGCTCCCAGATTATGTTTGGGAGATAGATACCCTCTCTACTTTTAAGATTAAGCTTAAAACTGAACACTTTTCATTGTGATAAAACTTATAGTTAGATCTGGATCAGGTGACGCTGAACCATCCCTTAGTTGTGATGCAATAGGTCTAGGCTGCTTGGGGCTTTCCATGATGCACTGAGTGTTTCTTCTTCACACACCTGTCTTCCTCCCATCACCTTCAACTGGTTGTGGCAGATGGCTGCCCCTCCCTGAGCCTGGTTCTGCTGGAGGTTTCTTCCTGTTAAAAGGGAGTTTTTCCTTCCCACTGTCTCCAAGTGCTTGCTCATACAGTGTTGTTTGATTGTTGTTTTCTCTGTTCTATTGTAGGGTCTTTACCTTACAGTATTAGGCGACAGCAGTTGTCATTTGGCGCTATATAAATAAAATTGAATTGAATTTACTGAATTATTCAGGGAACATGGGTTAACATCCAAACCTGTATACTCCTGGAGTCTTCAGTCTTTTGCAAACAAACCTATGAACACTGAACCTTGTCCTGCACGCCTCGCGTCTCCTTCATGTTACACCCTTAATTTATCTCACTCCTGTGATAACGAAGAAGACATACAAGAGGAGAAATAGAGGCCTCAGGAGGACTGTGCTCTTTGTGCATTTCACGATTAACATTCATAACTGACACTAAGGATTTGAAGTAACTTAGTGTGATTAGATGGAATTAGTTCTAGATGGTTGACGATGCAAAGTGTTGGTAAATAAGGGATGTTTCAAAGGACTTTTCAAAGTGCATTACTTCAATAAGATGCTTTAATTTAGATGCACAGAGTGGACCTGCTCTTGGGCGTGAAACTATAAGAGAAACCCTTTAGAAAAGTGTCCTGATATTTGTAAGATGAGAAAAAATGAAGATGATAGGTCACTTTATATGCTGTGTGAACAGTCAATTAAGAACCCAGCCACAGCGGATCACCTGATAAGTCCTGAGAAACCTTCACGCACAGTTCATGGTACATGCACTTGCTCACAAAATGAGTACACACAGATTAGCGCACATGGATCCATTAAAAAAAAGTTTGCATAATATCAAATGTACTCTCGCTCTTCAGGGTCAGTGCATCGTCTTTTCAGAACCTCTTTTGTCGAGGAGATTAAAGGGCAAACGCTGCACCCCTGAGGAATTACCACCACACTGTGTTCGTGTGATTATTTCCGAGCCAGGTCTCGACTGGGGTGCTACTTTTGGAGTTAATGATCAGAAGGGAAGTGGTGGAAGATAAAGATAGAGGCAGAGCAAACCCTCCAAACCTAGCATTCATCTTGGGGACGATTTGCTCCTCACATTTTCCCGCGTGAGAGCTCAGCAGAGGGAATATCCATCAATACAGAGCCTCCTGTATTTCCCAGGAGATTTGGAGGAAATTATGTCCATGAAATGGTTATTTTACCCAGATGGAAGGATTTTCACTATCTTGCTATTTGCAAATAGCAGCAGATAAGGTGTGTTCCTTAAATAGAGGCACATTCCTTTAATGAACTGGGAGTTGACATGCATGATAATGCATTCTGTGCACAGTCACACCCTTCTCACTCTGGGCCCTGCACACCTGGAATCCCCTTATTCTGTCAATCTGTTCAGCAATTAGAGTGAGACGTCGCTGCCACCTTGGCAGGAGTGATGGGAAGTGGCTTTTCCTGTGAGGATTTTTGGGGAAAACATGTACTCGTGTGTTAAGCTGCTTGGACGTGCTTGCACGTGCAGAAGTATGGTCACATTATTCCCATAGAAGTTAAAGTAGAAATCAAACACACTGATTCTCTAATTAAACCTTTCTCATGCTCAGTGTTACTTCTATTTTTTTAAATCACACTCTTACCAGCAGAGGTTAGTTTACTGAGTAACACCACATCCATCTCCCTGCTTCTCTTCAATTTTCTCATGCTCCTTATCACTATATCACCAAGCTACTGAGCCTCAAAGCCATGCTAAAAACAGGCCACACACGCTCCTTCCCTCCTTCTCTTTTGTCACCATTTCTGCATCATTTCATCTCCAGCTCATTCTGCTTCACAGTCACATGTGTGCTTTGTTCACATCTGTCAGGCTCTTGTGCGCTGATTGTTCAGCGATGACGTACAGGTGGTTGTTATTGTGAGGCTGCTTTGACGGCTCTGCAGCTGTGTGCCTTTACTGCAGTTTATGTTGTGTTTTAATCAGAAATAAACTAACAGAACAGCATCAGGGTGCGTTATCTACTTCAATTCAGTTCAGTTTTATATATATAGCGACACAAGTTTTGTGTTAAGACACTACAATATCAGAAGGTGGCAACAGTGGTGAGGAAAAAACTCTTATTACTGAGGTTCATCACATGACATAGCGCGCACGGTGCTTGAGACTTGTCTGCTATTCTGGACGTGATATAACCACCACTTATGGAGTATTCCCACCTGGTTCCTTGAGGTTGTTGGCTCTCACTGGGTGAAATCGGTTACAAAGAAGTTGCTGGGGGTCACTGACCATTCTATAGGTCTGTGTCACTGGGGTTTAGCAATCACTGCCATCAACCTTCAGTAACCACTTGCAACTGGTGAGGTAATACTCTCCCCATGGCAGGTGGTTGCCAGATGGTCAAAGACTAGTCTCTAGTGTGTTTATGTCTAAACAGGTTAATGTCACATGTTTAATAGTCATGTGACTGCAAAACCTCAATAGGAAAAAAAAAACCTCCACCAGAAACTAGGCTCAATGACTGGCAGCCATTTCCCACAACAAGTGGAGCAGTGGAAAGATGGGATATAAAGCAAGACGGAGGGAAAAGGACAAAACAAACCACGAATGGGAGTAGACACAAGTTAATGGCATGCAGCAGTGGCATTAGTGAAGAGAGGGTACTGGAGAAGAATTTCTCAGTGCATCATGAGAAATGCCCCAGCAGCCTGAGTCTGCAGCAGATTAACTAAACGATAGAAAGGGTCATGTGATCCAGCCCTAGCTATAGGCTTTATCAAACAGGAAAGTTTAAAGTCAAGTCATAAAACTGGTGAGAAGCTATTCAGCACTGAAAACTGTAATTAAAAGGAAAGGAAATAAAATCAGCAAGTGAAGTTTTGAGTGCAAATTAAATTATGAAAGGAACATGCTGTTATAGGGTAAACTCTGCAGGCCAGTTTAGCTGTTTCCAGTCTTTATCCCAAGAATTTAGCTTATTTTTTATTTGCAGTCTATTGTTTAACAAGGTTAAGCAAAACTGTAATACAAACAGTTCAGTGATGCTCAAAAAATATTTTGAAGGGTTTTTTGGCAATTTATAAAATAGTGACTACATGTAATGCACGCGTTTGTGTGTGGACACAAGCCTGCTGTCAGAAATTAGTTGTAGGCAACTGTATTTTTTTTTTTTAACTGAGAGAGTCAAATCTTCTCATCAAGCAGATTCTTCATCAAAGTGCACAGCTGATTTTTACTTGTTCATCTCCAAAAATTCGGCTTCCTCTGCTTCCTGTTGCCTGAGGCCTCGTCCGTTCCTCATACCAACTCTCCCTTTCCCCCCCACCACTGTTCTCTTCTTTCACTCTGCTGTTCCTCACCACTGTAACCCACTCTCGCTCTCCCAGCTGCAGGCCCCTGCTGCCTGTTAGTCCTGTGAAACTTATTAATTAAATCTGCGGATTGAAAGACCCCCGCGGGAACAATGTTTAATCGATGCGCACAAATAGATGACTTTCATTCCACACAATTGCTCCCGTAACACTTGCCTGATCCTTGGCCCCAACTGAGAGAACTCTGTGTGTGTCTGTACAATTACAAAGAGATCATGTGAACAGCACAAGAGCAATCAGAGTCAACACACAAATTTTGTAGCAATCCTTTACAAGACATCACAAGTAAAGTGTGTTTTTCTGCTGCCTCTTTGCCTCTCTTGCGATATCTCTGTGTTTCGAATGTTCTCTTTTTTCCCATCTTCCTTTCATCCTGGCTCTCCTTTTCTGCCCTTATCTAAATCAGAAGATTTAGAGATTATCTGATAAGTAGCAGAGGTTTACTCTAACAGCTGTCATCTCTCTCTCTGATGTCACTGGCGAGTCACAAGACTCAGAATACGCAAATTGCACTAAACCTGTGCCTAACCATGTACACAGGAAATAAAATATTCATGCATTAAACTTGGCATGAACACATGTGGATTCACATGGTAAGTGGACTCAGTGGTAGGATAGAGGGGTGCAAGGCCCGTCTACAGCTGCAGGCAGAATCCCGTTTTGCCCAGCTGTTCTTTTGCCCCTGCGGCTAATTCTGCCTGACCTCCACATCTCCAGCAACAGCAACCCAGCCCAGCTGCCTCAAACATCAGCAACAACACAAAAAATGCAAAGTCACGGGGGAAAACACTGGCATGAATCACCACGGCTGCAGCAATTTCTCTTAAAATAGCCAACCAACGAGCTTTACTCTTTAGTGCGCCGCTTCATAAAAACGCGCTTTACACGGGTCATCGTTTTATCCTTAGATTTTAGTCGTGCTGAAGGCCCCCGTCAGTGATAGCAGGTGACAAGTGATAGTCAGTGTCACCTGCTGACAAAAACAGGGGAAACGTGGCCCAATTTGCCGTTTTCAGGCAGCGATGTTTGGCATGACATGAGCAGGTCACATGCAGGATACCCTTGAGGAAGACTTCAGATGAGACTCTTTAAAAACAAAGCTTCACTTGTCCCCATAACAAATTTTCTGGCTAAAGTTTTCCGCTTTGATGCCTGGTCATGAGCAGAGCTGAGCACAAAGAGCTCATTTGGTCATTTCTATATTTATTTCCTTTCAACAAGCCACAGCAAATTATGTCAACATCTATGTCTGTTATTTCTTACCCCCTCTCATTTTGACCTGATTTTTGTGATTTATCACACTAAACTTTTTATTTTATTTCTTACCGTTTTTTTCTGATATGCTGAAAATTGTTATTTGCAGCTTAGTGGCGTTTTGTAAACTACAAATTACAAACTGAAGTGTGGACAGGGAATAAAGTGAACAGGATATCGTGCAGTAAATTTAATGGAAGTCTTAACTGTTGGCAAGATAAAAACCACAAATGTCACAAAGTGGAAATATCACGAGGATTATCAATGTCATAGATTTTCTCTGGGTATCATAAACATCCAAACTAATTGTAAAGCAATCCATCCAACAGTTTTTAAGATATGCACGGCTGGGTCAACGTATTAAAGGCATTGCCATTAGTGGCTTTGAGCACGTATACCTCTTCAATTGCTTCTTAACCAGTCAGCCAACCACACAAAAAAAGAGAGAGAAAATATCCAGTGAGCGGCAGTTCTCCGAGGAAGAAATGCCTTCTTGATATCAGAGGTCAAAGGAGAATGACCAGACTGCTTTGAGCTGATAGGAAGGCAACAGTAATTCAAATAACCGCTCTTAAGCAAGAGAGCAGCACATTAAACCTTAAAGCAGGTAAGCTACAGCAGAAGACCACACTGGGTGACGTGTCTACCAGCTAAGACCAGGAAAGTGAGGCTACACTTCATGAGACATAAGATTGGAAAAACCTTTCTGGTCTGAGGAATCTCAATTTCTGCTGGAACATTCAGATGGTTGAGTCAAAATTTGATATAAAGAGCATGAAGGTGTGGATCCATTCTGCTTTGTATTAACAGTTCGTGCCAGTGGTGGCAATGTAATGGTGTAGTGGCATGCTGTTGGCATACAATAGCCTACCTGAGTATTGTTGCTGACCACATCCAAACTTTCATGACCACAGTATATCCATCTTCAGATGGCTGCTTCTAGCAGGAAAACACCCCATCTCACAAAGATCAAATCATCTCAAAGTGTTTGTTTGTTTGATTTTCTTTAACATGACTCAAATGGGGTCCACAGTCACCGGACCTTAATCCAAAGGAGCGGCTCTTTGTGGTGAAACAGGAGTTTCACATCACTTAAAGGAAGAGATGCTTCTCCCACATCTTTTAAAAGGTTTTATAGTAACTGACCCATTGATTTGGAAAGGATAATAGAAAGTCATTTATCACCCAGAAATATATATATATGGTTTTAAATTGAATAGACTTTAATTTATTGCAGTTTTACACATTTAAGAACTACACTAATGTTTTACAGTGAACTTTGACTAACAGACCTAGAAGAATGATTGCTGCAGAAGCCTCAGGCAGATACTTGAAGCCCAAAGTATATGAGCTGGTATATCTACTTTTGTATAGTCCATTAAATGCAAACATTAAAAATGTTCCTGCATAAAATATATTGATTTTAGAAAAGTCCCCACTTGGTCACTTTAGTCTCTAAAATAGATTGGCTGTTTGAGAGCTAATTAGTAATTGATAATGTAGCATTGCAGGAATAAAAATAAAAATTAAATAAACAGTATTTTTCTGAAAAAAAAAACAACCTGTTTGGTGACAGCAACACATATAAAGTCATCAGGGATCTATAGACTAAATAACCATATTTTGCCCCTGTTAGTCGTCTTTGTAGTTAAGTATTTTGCTCTTTTCTTTCTTTTTATTATTTGAAAACTTAAATGTTTTTTTTATCTTTCTGATTCTGAAATTTGATTTCATTTTATAAGTGGATTAAAATGTATTACAGTTTGTGTTTAACCCCTCAACGTCTAGTATATTTGATAGATGGGTTTTGTGAGTTTTTGAGACGTTTTGTCATGGTCTGCGTGCAGGCAGGCAGGAAAGGGCCCAAAATGCAGACTCAAATACAGACGAAACTTAAACTCAAAACGGCAGCTTTATTGCTGAACACAGGGAGAAACTTAACTAAACTTAAAGGTACAAAAATAAACTTGGCAGGCAAAACACACAGACAGGTATGAGGGTGTTAACGTTAATGACGTGACACGGAACTGAGGGAGACGCTGACATAAATACACAGAAGGATAACGAGGGGTGTCGGAACACACGGGGAACACAGCTGATACAAATCAGCTGTGAAGACGAGACGGAGGAGCGCAAAACCGGACCTGACTAAAGACTACCAAAGTAAAACAGGAAGTACATGAACTCAAGGACGCGGGCTTCACAAAAACCAAAGAACTACAAAACCAAACACAGACCTTCAAAGTAAAACCAGAAACACGACAGGCACGGGCTTAACACTGAACTGAACCTACACTAAAAACGTAGGAAAATAATCAAAACAGCACAACTAGAGAAACAAAACATAAACCATAATACAGAATCAACCCAAAACATAAACTCAAAATGCTGGGTCAAAATGACCCAGAACCGTGACATGTCTTCATCCTCAGTGTGTTTACTTGTGATGTGCATGATACTTCATGACTCTATTTCATTTTCATTTCTGTGTCACAAGTTTTACAGTGCTACATGCTAAAAACAAGATTTGCACCCTAATACATTTTTAAGTAATAAATTACTAATTATAGATGCTAATTAAAACACATACATACAAATTCTTTTCTTTTTAATTGTCAGAAGGAACACTCCATTTTCCAAAAAGTTGAATTTTATTTCATGGTTCAGGTAGTTTTCAGGGTGTACTGGCTCTGCAAAGCATTTCAGAGACAACTACAACAGCTAACCTTTCAAAACCCACTTTTTTTTTTCAGTGACCTCAAAAGCCCAGAGAGTAAATTTAACAAAGCTACAGCCACATCACAAAAACCACCTCAGCGGTGTAATGATTCGTGAAGCAGGTGGAGTACTGCTGATTGGACACAGGCACCCCGCAGCCCCATCTTATGCATTTCAAATGACTTTGGTTGCATAGATGTGCAATTTTTTTTTTTTTAAGTCACTGTCCCAGTGTAGACCGGTGCACTCTTATCTGCTCTACTGATCGCAACGCTGGGCTCATTTCTCTGCTAAGTGTTTAGTGAAGAATGAGTAGCTGAGGCGTGCTTTAGATTTGTAGTGTGGAGATGTGGACTACAGCCAAGATTTGTGTGGACGCGTCGCCGTCTGACAGGCTTTTCATCAACAACATCGCAACAGTGGACTAATGCCAGAGTTTGGAGTGTGCGGACTCCATCATTCACAGACTTACACACTCCCTTCATCCTGGAGCAATGAGGCGAAGCATTCTGCTCACAGATCATGTACGCCCAAGATAAGTTTAGGACTGGGGTGAAGGAGATGACATCTGACAGAGGTTCTATTGGCTGAACACATCTTATCCACGACTGAGCCACCAGGACATCTATCTCTTGATTCAATCAAGACACAAGGAAATTGCCTTCAAATTCAGTGCATGTCAGTGTATCTGTCACTGAAGCAGCATCAATCACACGGCTCATTTGTGAGCCAAAAAAATCCAGAACCTCCTGAAAAATTTCTTCAAGACACTTCACACAAAAGGTTTGGTTTTAGAAGGGTGAATTTTCGAGGGTCAAGGTTCACTAGACAGATTTATCTTTATGGGGAGAAGGTTGATTTTAGAATTTAGACGTTTTCCTGAAATCTCAGCTGGAGCTGTACATGTACTAGTATTTTGTATATAAACCACAGAAAGTATAAATCAAATGGATGTAGCTTTTGGATTAGAAAAATGAAATGAGTACAGAAGTACCTAAAAACATCCATTCTATCTGAAGACCACCAGATGGCAATAGCTGTGGTTGCAAAACAACTTCCAGTCCTATGGAAGGGTTTATCTGATATCTCCATGTATATGTTGTTTCTGCATTGACAGACCAATCACATTGTTGAATTTGTCTTTATTAATGTGTACAATATAATAAATATAATATCAAGCTAGGTTAGATGTTAGCCAAATTTATGTCACGCATGCTGGTTTGTTGCTGATCATTTTGAGCCATAGGCAATGAGTTGGAGACCTATAGAAGAAGTCTATGAGAAAACAGCTTTGCTTCTGATGTCCATAAACACTTTCCTGCTGAGTTTAAGGGTTCACTCATTTTGGGTCATACTGAATAAAAGATTAAGTCTGATAGTAAATTATGATCACACTAAGTGTCAAAATGAAGAATTAGCTGTGGCATAAAAGTGCACTCTCATTAGCTAATTGAGTATTCAGTGCAGTTGATTCCTCTCGTGCATTTTCATCTACTTCATTGAATCTTTCAGTGAGAGAATAACAATCATCAACAAATTCCTGGAGAGAGCGATTGCTGAAATGGAAAAGACATGAGGGAATGAACAAAGAAGTGAAAAAACCTGAGGGACAAATACCTCCCCCTCACCCC
>VOQK01029174.1:0-11571 GCA_015052645.1 Benitochromis conjunctus | reverse complement strand
AAATGTTTATGCTAAAATGTAGAAAGTTTTTTAAGCCATCAAATATCAACTTTCCACCACTCTGATATACAGGGCACACCACGTCCTACACTGGTACCGAATGCTGCAGAATAACCCAGTGAAAACACACTCTTGACGGGTATGTGTTCAGTGCACTCATTCACCAGAGTAATGCACTGTAAACCAATGTTAGAGTAGAAAACAGTCCAGCAGAGAGAAGAAAACAAAGTAAATTCAAACTAACCGTAGCCCATTGAAGAGTTGTTTGGACTTGTCCAGGAGATAGCAGAAGTCTGTGACAGTCTTCCTTTCACCTAATGGAATATCATCCTCAGTCTCAGCTCCAGTCATGACACTGACTTTTCACGCCTGAATCTAAAGAGAAATACAGACCGTATACAGCCGATACTCTATAGACTGATGGTGATGCATTCAAGAAAAAAATTTCAGTTACACAGAAATATTAGTACTCATTGAAACTGGTGGAAACTAGATCAAAGTCAGCCAATCAGAACTTGTGACTGACTAATTATCTAACAAGAGGAACAATTTAGACTTTAAAATGAAGCAAAATATTGTTGTTTTTCTTTTGTCTTCATTTCCTGAGCATATTCCTGATACTGTCCATCCTGTAAGATTTACATCATGATTTAGTAAACTCCAGCTGTTTTTAAACATGTATAATTAAATTTGATTTGATTTGAAAATAATCTAGTCATATGTAGCATGTTGATATGCATGGTTGTACTACTGAACAGACATTGCTGATTGGAGTTATCCAAGCGTCTTACTGGTGCCCTACTTACTTATGAATAGAAATAAGAAACTATGGAGGAGGAAATGCATCACATGGTCACCTTTTTTAGGTTGACCTGGGATGTCCCACATTTCATTCTCACAGTGGCTGCAGTCTCCAGTTTGCTAATAAGGATGTACAATCAGGTCAAGGCAGCAGACAGTTAGGGCACAATGTTCAGCTAATGCTCTGCCCTGTTAAAATCATTTGCAGCTCATGACAATTTTACCCTGCTATAAACATGCCTGGCTATAGCCTCTAAGTTACTGTGCATATGTGTGGGTCTACATCTGTCTGGCTTTTAGGTAATGTCAATCCATAATTTCAAACTGAACAGTTAAAAAGGGAAATATTTTTATACATTGAAATTCAATATGAACCTCATTTTAACAGATTTTTCAGATTATGTAAGTACCACCTAAAAGTGTAATTTCCCTGTACTTGTGTGGGCATTTGATGCCATCTTGGTGTATGTGGTGAGAAATGGCAATAGCAACAAACAAAGCCCTACATACAAAGTAGTTATGCATGTAGTTGTATGTCATGAAAAGCAGTTAACAGCTAACAGAAATGTTTGTCCATTAACCTCCTAGGACCTGCCGTCCAAAATACAAAATTTTGCTCTACAAGGGCCTGATTATCCACTTACGAGGACATTATACTGCCACTGTTCGATCAAAATTTAAAACGAATGTCCTCATATGTGGATCTCATTTTTCTCAGAAACAAAAATCAGGAAAAAGAAAATCAGGTAATTCTTTGTTTTTACATCAGGTCCCAATCAGCCCAAAGAGAGCAAAGAGAAATGAAAAATGCATGCCATGAACGAGTTTGGGTCTTAGGAGGTTAAGCCTGTTCTAAGTGGGCGTGTCTGCAAAGTTCAGTGTTTGCAGCAGCAGAGTCTGGATGTTAACTGAAATGTTATGCATGCTGGATCATGCCAAGTTATTCTAGAATAGATAGAATAACCCTTTATTGTCACTGTAAATGTTTTTACTTTTCTAATATTATAATTAGAGTTTAGTCTAATGCCGTGCTTTGTTTACGTTAATGCTAGATTAGTAATGCTGTTATCTAGAGTTAGTGGGATGGTGACTATCACTGTGTGCAGGAAAACTTGTGAACGGAACTCCAGCCATCTTTACTTGACTTATGTAATGAAGTAAATGAGTGTAATGACGTGGAATGGCAGTAATGAATATCCTTTTACTTTGGGATGCCGCTTATATTTTTATTAAAACAAAAAAAAATTTAATCAAACAATTTTTAAGTTATGGTAAAACTTATGCTTTTTAAGTTATGTGAGATAGGCGACTGAAAAATAAGGTTTTTCACAACCACTCTTGTAAATTACAGTGTTTTAGCTGCTCCTTAGACAAAACATGCGAAGACAGCACCTTGGACATTTTTGTATTGTCTAATTATTTTCCTCATGAAGCAACTGATGTCCTTTGTATGAAGCCTTGCGTTACTTTTAGTACCTAAAACTTCTACTCAGTTTTTACTGAAGGCGTCAAGCTGTGAGAGAAGGTCTGCATGACAATCTCGCGCTATACATCATGGGTACCATTTCTTCTCCCGCCTGCCTTTGTGGCTTACTTATCATATTAACAACAACCAGAGGTGGTTAAAAACCTGTCTCACCTGTGAACATCTCAGAGGGGGACTGCTTTGTTCCAAACCAACACAACATGCAGCACAAAGAGTATTTGTCACTATGTTTGGAAGAAAGATCTCCAAAAATAACAATCAAGTTTGGAGAAAGAAAAAAAGCTTAAAATTAGGCAAACTAAATACCAATATTATTATTACTGGTAGATCGGTGGCATTCATTTAAATGCAATTCAAATTTCTATCTTTGCAGGTAAAAATCTGTATCAAAGAGCGTGATTGTGCTGTAGGCTCTAATAACATAGCTAATTACTGATATCTACCATCAGCATAATGAATAACAGCTTAACATAATAAGTATCTGGATATTAATATATGAAGCACAAAGATAACCGAGGATAGCTCATACATGCAGGTGACAGAGTGCTGGCGGTTTCAAGGCTTGAACCGCCTCTGCTTGTGTAATTGCCATTTGTTCTTACCTGTGCAGCCGGCTAACGGTGACAAACAGTACTATCTTCCACAGAGATGCTTCTCAAAAATCACAGCGAAAGCCTCGACCAGCTCTACTGCTGAAGCGCGACTTTCCTGGCATCTCAGTGCGTGGAAGTGCCACCAGACTGGCTAACGAGTTCCCCCGCAGCGTTGATTGGACTGCTTTCTGTCCGAGCTTGAACGCTGCTCAAAGGCTGTGACAGGCGACGAGAAACAGAAGGCAGAGTGAGGACCGCCGCTGGCACTGCTCCACTCCAACTGGCTAGCTATTTCCGGGTCAACTATTTCAAAATAAGAGCTTCATATCGTTACAGTTTTTAATAGCCAAATTTCCAACCAGTTGCAGTATGAACCTATGACTCTTTAATGTCATTTTTGATAATGATTAAATAAAATACCCAAACTGGGGGCTGAAAAGGTGGACTGTTTCAATATTAACATTCAATTCAAGTTCATCCATACACTGCCAATTTACACCAATATCCCCAAAACAAGGGAGGGTTCAGCCCTAACTGTAACTTTATCAAAAAAGAGTTTGAAGTTGAAGAATCTTAAAAAGGAGAGCGGGTGTCTGTGTCTCAAATCCAAACTGGGAGCTGTTTCCACAGAGGAGGGCCCCGAAAGCTGAAGGCTCTGCTTCCCATTCAACTTTTACATATCCTACAAACCACAAGTAATACTAGGGTGTGGTGTGAGGGGAGGCTGGTTGGTGCCTAAAAGCCCCCAGGAAATTATTTTCCAGGCAACCCATTACAACCCAATGGCCGGTCACAAGGGATATGATAAAACTCTGGAGCGGATAATGGCCTAATTTTATTGGCCGGTCATCCTAGCAGATGTGCGCCAATGGTGCCGTTCTGCCTGGAGTTTCAGCTGGTTAGCCAACCAGCCATTCCAAAAGTGCCTTTGTACTCACTGTCATTAATAGAGGTCCCTTTTGAGCACATAGGTATGACCCTCATTGGACCAGTTCACTGAAGTGCACAGGTATATCGCTTTGTATTAGTTCTGGTCGAATATGTAACACGATAGCAATGAAGAAAACTTATATTGGGACAAATATTGAATTATCGAATATCTCTTTCTAGTGCCCTTAGTCTCCTTACTGGGGGTGTTACTTTTCATATATGATCAGAATGCACCAAGAGTAATATTCCAGGTTAACACAGATGTTTAAAATAAAAGTTTGGTCAATAGCAGATAGCAGAGATATTGTTCTGCTCGTTTATTTTAAACAATTTGTTTTTGGCACTTGCTTTTTTAGAACAAGGGGGGAAAAAAAGAGAAAATCTTTCAGTATACTACTATCTGCTTCAAACAATCTTAAGCCATTTTTATACAATAGTTGTCACAAGGACATCAAAAATCTATATTTACATGTAGTGATGCTGTTATTAGAGCATCAGTGGACCAAACCCATAACTCTTTAACTTTCATGTAATAAAAGTTTGTTTTTATTAGATTAACTATGAAACTACATGTTATCACACAGAAAGTCAAGAACTACATTATTTTGGAGGTCAATGATTTGTATTTGTTTCCTACTTAACTGTCAGGAAAAAGCTGGCTAAAACATGCGCTCATGAAAGTGTTCCTAAAAACTTAAAACATCTGACATTTTGATAACTTTTAAAAAGGACTACCACACGCCTTGTCGATAACTCACCGAGTCACTAAAAACTCTATTCACAAATAATTCAAAATGACATAATTAGTAAACTTCAAATGACAACTTTGCAAATATTGAAGAAGAATGTTTTATTGAAACTTAAAAACAACAAAACAAAACAGGAAAACAATGTTAAAGAGCCCTATGCTCTCCTAGAAATACAGCTACTGCTCAGCTATTTCACTTTTTTCCACAATTAAAGACACTGCTTATAAAATGCCATAATTCATCACACTGCAGACAGAGATGGGAAATGTTAAAAAGAAAGACACCTGTGGGTCCTTGCCATTTAATAAAGAAAAAAAAACAAAAAAAACATGTGCAGTAGCAAGACACTTTTTGAACTGAATAAATAAAAAAGGGAAAACTAAAGCACGGAATCAGCAGTTAAGGCAGAATGCTGAGAGAATCACTCAGGAGCTTTTTACACAGTGAATCGAATGAAACAGTATTTATCACTTCACTTATATGCATCTATTATTGGCACGAACCACTATAAATATTTGTCAATTACTTTTCTTTGGAGGGATACATATGATCAAAAATGTAATTATTTAAAATATGAAGTCTGTCATTGGGTGTATAAAAAGATATTTTTCCTACTTTTATGACAGAATGTGAGTGTGGCGCAAACAGACCGAAGCCTTAAAGAAACTCTTTGCTACTCAAAACACTCTTAACTTGTGTTAATTTCCTAAAACAGGTTGTGAGTTTACAAAAAAGGAAGGAAGCACTTCATGGATCTGATGGCTGACCCAACAGGTGCTCTTCAGTTGCACAGAGAGCATTGCAAAAAAATAAATGCAGGAAGTCTAATAAGATTTCCTGTATTTAGTTTTTTGCTGAATAATATTTGAGGGATGAGAAGTCCAGAGGGTAGAGCTAAGAGAAAACTGCCGCTTTATCATTAGAGGAAGTAGGGGGTGGTTGTTCGAGGAGGTATCACACGTTCAGAGTCGGGAACGGCTCGAAAAAGCTTGGGCTCTCGTCTGTTGACGTCCTTGAAGACCATGATGGAGGCAATGTTCCCACAGCGGTAGCAGTAGTTGGGCGCTGACCACACGGTCACCAGCTTCTCCTCAAACATGAACTTGTAGCCTTCGTGAACCAGCTGGTGTGCGCGGCAGATGAGCTTCAAATTGTTGATATGAACAAACTAAAACACAACAGATTAGAGAAGTAAGTAAAAGGAGGCTGACACCCCTGGGTTAAAGGATGCTTTCCAATGACTGGTTTTCCAACACGGCTGGCTAAGCATACCTCATTAGTAACCTTGGAGCCAAAAAGCCAGCCGGCACCTCGTGGACTGATAGCCCAGGTGTCCACATCCTCTGGATCTGACCACACAAGATCACAAAAAGCCCCCTTGTGAGGAATCTCCTGGTTGCGTTCGATGGTTCGGATCTGGTCCAAAGTCTTGATGTCCGGTGAGAGACCACCATGGACACACAGGATCTGCTCATCTATCAACTGGGATTAAGGTTAAAAAAGATATTATTAAGAACAAATCAATGAATAAACCCAAGTCAATAGACATCTCTATTAACAACACTTCAGCTGCCATCTGCACATCTCTGTTCTACTCTTTCACAAACTGGAAAACCCTGACAACAGAACAACTTTCAGGAAAGTTTGAAGCGCACTACATTCAGTTGCTAAAGAGTGCTGATGAGATCTGGAAGCAGAAGTGAAGAGGGCAGTCTCAGAGTGTTTTCACACCTTCTGTGTTTAGTCTGTTTAAATCAACGTCTGCTTTGTTTTCCTCCTTGGTGAGATTCCTTTGTGCAGATGCGAACAGAGTAATCACCAAACAAGCGCACTGAGACCATTTGGAGGAAGTGGTCTCAGAGCAGTTCTGAATTAACTCCGGAGTGGTTTGTTTATGGAGTAAACATGATCGGACATCAATCTAGGGCTGCAGCTATCGATTACTTGATGACAAAAATAATCTATTTTTTTATTTCATTCATCAATCACGTAATATACTAAGAAATACTTTCTTCTTATTAATAAGCAATAATAAATATTCACCCCCCAAAAAAACAACAAAAACAAGTCTTTCAGAATGAACTGCTCTCTTTTTTCCATTTTAGAAACTGCAATGTTTTAAAACTCAACTGCATACAACATCTGTATAAAAAAATTGAAACTCAACTCTTCGATTGTATGTACATGCCATATTAAAATTCAATTTAAAAAAAAAAATCATTTTCTTAAATACAAAAGTGCATAAGTAATCCCAATACAGTCAAAAGATATATATGCCATCTAAACTAAGGCACAACAAATTTACCTTTCCTCTGTCTGGCTTCCTAACATTAACAGGAAGCAAAAAGAGTTCTGAAACGAGGCAGATCTGGTGTCCGTTCATGTTTGAGTTTTTGTGCATGCTTGTCTGCGTTTTTCAGTGTGCAAGTAAACTCGGTATCAGACTAAGTTAACAGTTCATCTGCATATTTTAAAATAACTTCAGGAGGCTCATTAGCACATTGGTTAAACGTTTCCATCGTTTAACACATTGACACGGCTCGTGTGTTAAACAATGCATCGAAGCAAAGAATGTGTGTCGAAGATTTTTTTATAATCAAATTATTTGAATTACCCAATGGATGGTTGCAGCCCCACCTTGATCCAAACCAACTACCAAGTGTGCATTGTAGCCATGCATGCTTTGTATTCTAGGTTGTGGCAAGGTACTATAGATGCAGAATGATCTGTATGAGCTAGCAACTAGACGTGAACGTAATTTCTCCAACGGTCCCGAACACAACACCTTCTTCCTGTATTTGCTCATGCCCAAGACACACCTGGCCAAGAAGCAGACTGAATATTCTCACATGGTTTCTAGTGGCTCATTTTGGTTTCCTTTGAGTTCACTTGGATTTTTCTCTGTGTGAAAACAAACCAAATCACAGGAAAAAGCTACAAGTTTACTAACTCATACACTGATTTGGACCAGAGTAAACCATATATAGGTGTGAAAATGCCTTTACTCTACAAAAACATTTGCCACACTTTACTGTTCTTACTCTTCTCTAAAAGCAAGAAAACATCAGAAACCACAGACGAGCTGAAGCCTTGGATGCATAATTACATGAAATCTCTCTTCCTGCTGTTGAAATGGACTAGCGTTAAGACTTTCGATGACGGTCACTGTTATGATTCTGGCTGTGTCATATTAATTTTTAATGGGTTTAGCACTGATTGCATCTAGTGGCTGTGTATGGAGTGAGTCGTTTTCTGGTGTTTTAGATTTTTGTATTGGTAATACACCTTTTACAGAAGCTTATATGGCTATATATCCATAAAATCATAAAAAAAAAAAAAAAGAAGTAACCTTGAAGTACTTTTTAATTGAATTCCTGGAGAATTCTTGCCTTGATCCTTGTGGGGCTCTGTCCATGATTATGAATGCCATAATAAATATTGAATGCAAAGCTAACTGCCCGCTGGATAAAGGCACCTTTTAATATTGAAACCCCCAAAATTAAGAAAGTGTCATGTAAACCAGTGTGCTCTTTGTTTTGTTGTGATGCTAAAGACACAATGTTTTAAATTAAAGCTTATTATGATAATGTATTAAATGAAGTAACAAGCAGCCATTTACATTAAGATAGCATACAGGGGATCAATTATGCTGCATTTAAAACGGAACAATAGTTAAATATCATGTAACCAGAGAGAAGGAATCAGACTTACAGCTGCCACAGTCAGCATATCAAACACTTTCGTGCAATACCGCCAGGCATTTGCATTTCCATACTTTGTCTGACACTCATCTAAAACAAACAACAGACAAACAAGAAATGTAAACCGTTGTTAATAAAGCATTTTGAACTTAGTAAACACAGGGAAAAAAAGTATTTGCATAAATACATGAAGTGAAGTACATACCATAAAAGCCATACACTTGAGTGATCTGTCTGCTCTCATGGTTCCCTCGAAGGAGTGTGATACGATCTGGCCACTTGGCTTTTAAAGCTAGCAGGTGTGTAAAAGTCTCCAAGCTATAATATCCTCTGTCTACAAAATCTCCCTGGGAAGAAGGAAAAGAAGATGTTATTAAAGACAGACACTAAAAAAAGAAGGGGTGGATATTTGTATGAGAACATCGGGGGTACAGAATGCCTGCTTTTTATTTCAACTAGTTGCACTAAACTTGCAAATGCATACTGGTTAAAGCAACATGTAACTAGGGACGTTCCTGGTGCCTAATTTCTTAGTCGACTAAACGAGGAAACAATATAAACTAACCTACTAGTCTAAAACTAAGGAACACTCAGATATTAAGTTAAATTTGAGAACCGTTTAATGGGAAACTAATAACAAAGACACTTGAAACTATTAATCACATTCTTCAATAATGAATCCTGACGCTTAAATGTGCGGCACCTCGCATCATGCATGATCAACATTACACATTATTCAAAAATTCCCAATGATAGGTTTTCATTCATTCAGCTGCTGAGAGGCATTACATTTTTATGTAATGGCATTACAACATGTCTAGCAGCCTTCATCACTCACATTTATTTAAATGTGGTGCAGCTTAGGCAAAAGTAAAGGGAGCTCACTTACCATAAAAATGTAATTTGTGTCTGGTACTTGGCCTCCAGTTCTGAAGAGCTCACATAGATCATAAAACTAGAGAGGAACATTAAGAAGAACTCATCAATCAAAATATTAAAATTAGAAATATCACACTTACCAATAAAGTCTGAAACCAAAATGAAATAAACTGGGGTACGAAAAACCCCTTTTCCACTAGTCACTACTTGATTCAACCTGATTTTTGGGGTTTCCCCATAGGTGGTAGTACCTGGTACTTTTGTAGTACCTACTCAGTCGGGGTGCCACTGAGCCGAGTCAAGCAGAGTCAAAAAAATCTGACGTCAACTGACTGCATGCCATCACTGGATAAATCAAGTGAGTGACTCCTTCACAACAATCAAACCCGGCATTTTTGAAACCAGGCAACGAGGGAAATGGCTGCACACAAACTAACACCGTGGTCCAACGACAAGGTGCAGATGTTTACAGTTGGTTTAGCAGCGAGTATATCACTGTCTTGATGTTCTCCATTGTTCTGTGCCATAACAACCCCACCCACATTAATTGCATTTAATGACCTGAGCAGAGTAGAGCAGAGTCAAGTTGAGCAGAGTAGGTGCTAGTGGAAAAGAATCCTAATTTAACTTCTCTCCAAATGATATTCGTATTGTAAATGCTTTTTATGACTGCATTAACATATTGTCACTAATCCCATATTGGGTTGGCTGTAGCTGTAGAGGTAGAGAGAGTCATTTACTGATTGGAAGGTTGGCATTTAGATCCCTAGCTGCTCCAGTCTGCATGCCAAATATCCTTCGACAAGATACTAATCCCAAGTTGCTATCTAATGCCTCCATCAGAGTATGAATGTGTGGGAATGTTAGATAGAAAGCGCTTAAAGTAAAGAAAAAAAGTGCTTGTGTGAATGAGGCATGTTATATAAAGTGCCCTGAGTGCTCTGGGAGAGTAGAAAACCGCTATATAAGAATTGGTCCATTATGATCTCTGTCTAGCACTTTTCTTGTTAGTGGTTTCTTTCCCTCTGTTTTATGCCACAAGTTGACTCGTGGTACAGGGTACACCACTGCTCATGATGAAATGAGACCTGTTATCCTGGAGGAGCTACAGAGTAGACAATGGTGCTGCAGAGCTGGAGCTAAACAAAGAGCTATGGTGGAAGAGTGGAATATAAAATATCCATTCCAGTTATCATAATGAGGAATGTGAGGAGCTTGGATAATAAGACGGACAAGCTTGGAGTGGTGACTAAGACCCAGAGCGAATACTGTGAGTGTGGCATGCTGTGGACAAATTTATTAAACTGATTGGCTTCCCAATCCTGCCAAACAGTTGAACAAATCTGTCTACCTGAAAAGCTCTGAAGCCTGGTGCTGTCAAAGTGTGAAAGAACTGCACTGTTTTTGAATAAAAAGTGGTGAAGTCTTGCACAACTCCACATCAACAGCAGACTGAACTGAAGCTGCAGACAAGAAGGGGATCAGTAAATACTGTTTCCTAAAACTGAAGTTCTTCAAGATGTGCAGCAAATATTAGAGATGATCAATCAGTCTGTTGTGTTTTTAGCCATTTCAAAATCCAATTTGCTTAGATGATGATTAAATATTTTACTTGCTCAATAATAATAATAATAATAATAATAATAATAATAAAAATAATAATATTAACTTCTGTAATCAAAGAATTTTCAAAATATGGGAGATATGGGAGAAAATTATAGAAGAAGAAGAAAAAACAACCAAAAAAAATCAGTCAGACCTACCTGACCATGAATATCTCCACAGACTGTAACCGGAGTAGCCACTGGCTGAACATTTGATTCTTCAAGCAGCAAATCACAAACATAATCACATAATCTCTACAAGAGGAAAAACACAACAGTTAGTGGACACAGGCGTCTGCAAACACACTACCGTATTTTCGGACCATAAGGCGCACTGTTGATGAACGGGTCTGTTTTCATACATAAGGCGCACCGGATTATAAGGTGCATTAAGTAAAACAAAACAGTCAGATACGTCAAACTTTACTCAACTCATTCTTCTTGCTTCCTCCACTTCTGTACCATTGATTCATTAATGTTGAATTCTCTCGCAGCTGCTCTATTCCCATGTTGTTGCAGTATATTAATGACTAACCTCGTATTGTGGATGAATTATCTCAGTTGTTCTCCTGACTGAAGTTTGGTCCGTTTACAGCACCCCGACATGCGATTGCATTTGTCCCTAACTATCGGGAACCCTCACGTTAACTTTTATGATCATTTTATTAAAGATGAAAGAATTTAGACAGTTTTTAACTCTCAGTGATGCCCTAGTGTTCGTTTGACTTTGGGACCTTAAGCGGAGTTTGGACCCAGATTACTATGGTAGCCGTAATGCTCCGACAATATCTCAAGCGGTGCGGCTCAATCCCAACTACATTCTTATAC